>VZSF01003086.1:43551-80658 GCA_013398295.1 Chionis minor
CCGGGGCGGCCTTTGCGGCCGGTGCCCCCGCAGCCTCTGTGGCGCGGCCCGGCCCGGCCCGGCGGCGAAGGAGCGCCCGAAGGCGCCGGTTTGTGGCGGGTGCAGGTCGCCGCGGGCCGCTGGCGTTTGGGGAAGAGCCGAGAAGGGGCAGCAAGAGCGGCGTGTGCGCCGGCGGGGGGAGCGCCCGGAGCTCGCCGGGCGGCCGGTCTCGGCTCGCGCTCCCTTTCCGGGAGGCTTCACCGCCCCCCGCCCCCGCAGCGCTGCGGTCGCTGGGTGCCCCGTGCGGAGCCTGCGGGCTGCGCGGCCTCGGGGCGAGCGNGGGCAGCTCCTCGGGCGGCCGCTGCACGCGCAGGGGAAAAGAGTTCTCGGCGCCGACACAAGGTGTCATTTCCAGCAGCCGCAAAGAGACCGGCTAATGCAAAGTTCCGCTTGCCCCTTTACGCGGCGGTGGCCTGGGGCTTGCGTGCTGGGAGGGGAACCGGGTGAACGCGTCAACTTTCCCCGTTCCGCTTCCACCGCGGGCGGCTCCTCCCAAAGGGGCCCCGCGGACACGCTGTGCTCGGGCGCCGGTGGGGGCTGCGCTCCGTTGGCAGCTCCGCGCCCTGGGCGCTGTTTGTCGCGGTGGGACTTACAGAAACGCCGCGCTCAGGCTTAGGGCTGCCTGAGTTGGTTTTTCTGGCCCTTTCCTATCCCACATTTGGTGAGCAGGGTAAGAAAATGCGTTTAATTGTCACAGCAACACTCAATACGTACATGTTTCATTACAGAATTAGAGTCCTTCAAATTGGTTCAGTTTGTGTTAAAGTTATGTTTTCTTTCCTCCTGAACCATTAAAATTAAGCCATTAGTGTGTTCAGCAAACATGATTTTTTATTTTCTTAGGTTTTTTCTGAGATTGGGATAAAAAGCCCACTTAGATATGCCAGATAGAATACTGGATATGGTGGATACTGTTGCTCTCCATTGGAAATAAGTGCAACTCACACCATTGCGTTTAAAAATATTGAGATACTGTAAAATCTAGGTTGGTTTATGAGTAAGTATTCTATACAGATATCAGGTTAAGTCTGAGTAAGAGAAGCTGAACTCAAAGCAGTTAGGCTTTAACAAAGGTGCTTCCCCATATAAAAGATAGAAAACTCGTAATTTTCTAACGGTTGGGGGGTTTGTTTTGGGTTTTGTTTTTGGTGTTTTTTTCCTAATTGAACTTTTACGTGCAGATTGAAAGCAAATATATTTACTTGTTCATTGCCCTCCTCGATAAAGGCAAACGTCCGAAGTGGGTAGTAGCTGGAAAACACAGGAGGTGGTCAGTCGGGGCGCCAAGTTGGAACTCCCTTTCTCAGGCTGTTGAGGGATAGTAAAATAAGATGAGTTCACGGCTAGGCTGGGCAGATTAGTGGAGGAAGTCTGCTAAAGGTTGATAAATGCATTGAAACTGCCTGCAAGCTGCAGACTGCTGGAGAAGCGGCTGAGGATATTCAAGGGAAGTAATATGGGTGAGTATTTCTAGTGTGGCTGTTCTTTATTTAGGTAAAGCTGATTTTGTGTTCCTATGGTTCGACCTGTGTCCACGGGGCAATGGACTTGTTCCATGCATTATTGTAACTGACAGGTGTAAAACTCCACTGGTGGTATTCAACAAAGCTATCAGTTACAGGGCTGCGTGGCAAGGCTTGCTTTTTGTCCAAGGAAGTTGTGGTTTTTTGGAAATCCATGCTGTTTCACTGTAGGACACCAGGAGAGAAAATGTCGTGTCTAGCAAGGGTTTCTGGAAGCCAGAGCCCGCTGTGGTGCACGGTAGGAACCAAGGTGCTGCTGAGCTGCAGCTGCCTGCTGACCACTTTGTTGTTCTCCGTAGATCTGGCTGCTCTTTTGAACGCTCTCGGAGTCTGGCATCTCTCAGGGCAGAGCAGGAGGGGAGCAGGAGAAATGTGACTAGGAAGCCTCACGAATTAATGTTATCATCTGCAGTATATGTTCTGTATCTCCGTTCTTTGTTCCAGAAGCTGCCACTTAACATTGTGTGAGCTAGTAGCTTTTGAATATCCTCTTCTTTATTTGTGTAGAAAGTGTTCAATGTGCCGTAGCAGGCAGACATAGCAGTATTGTCAGTCAGTCACTGTCCCTTTTGCTTTTCCTCTCAAGTGAGCTACTGTCGTCTTCTCAGGGGCAACAATCCTATTTTTTTCCTAAAACATAAGTGCCTGCACTTTAAAGAGTAGACAATAAAGACCTGTTTAAAAAAAAAAAAAGTGAGTAGTAGGCATAAAGTGTCTGACCAAAAAAAGGCTTAACTGGTTGTGGGGGGTTTTTTCCCCTCTCAAAATGGAATTTGGCAAGGATGTTCTCTGAAAAAACTGGTTTTTTTACCAACAGTCTTACTCCATTTGTGAAATACATGAGCTGTAATAAAACACCAACACTGGCAATTCCTGGTATATCGAGTGATCACAACAAAGCTAGGCTTATTTCATAGAAAACTGATTTGAAAGACGCTACTCTGGTGGTTATCATGGTGTCAATTCTGCTTTACGCTCCTTTGTCTTCAGAAGAGATTCTTTGCCTTGTGGTCATGTAAATCAAGTGTGCCTTTCCCCAGTGTGGGGGTAACTTGAATTTCTGCAGGCAGCTTCCTCCTAGCTCAGGGATATCTGTAGTCAGGCCCAAACCCTTGTCTCTCTCCTCCCTCCCCCTGCAGGCGTAACACGCCAGTCACACTGCACCAGAATATTGTTCGCTCTTATGAGCAAATGCAGGAGCGTGACCCAGTGTCTTGTGCTTAAAAAAAAGGGGGGGGGGGAGAAAAAGCATGAGTTCTTGGGAATTCTCTTCTCCTGTCACCCCATGCTCATGTTTATGAGCTCATGGTGGTCTGCTGGGCCTTGGAACAAAGCACAGGAGTTCTCTTTTGGAGCTTCTTCTGGGAGGTGACCGGGGCTGGTGATTGGCCCAGGGTTTGGGGAGGTGATGCGTGCAGAGTTGGCATTAATTTCCTGAGTATTTCATGCTGGTTTGCAGCATACCGTGAGGATACTTTTTTTTTTTCTCCATAGCTTTACACATCCCTTTGCAACAAGCACAATAAAATGATTGAATGGCAGGAATTTGTGGTGGAGAGCTTCCAGATGGCAAGTATCCAGTGTGTCGGGGCTGGTAGCTCTGTGTTTGCTCTTGCGGCTCTCAGGACCGCGCCTTTCTCGTGCCAAAGCGATTGCTGGCAATGCCAGGTGTGTCATACAGCCGTGCCGCTTAGCTGCTGCCTAGAAATGGTGCTTCCTAGGATGAAACTGTTCAGTAAAACACCCTTGGGAGCAGCTGGTTATGTCATTTATGCCAAAACTCCGTGATGGCTCCTCAGTTTGCAAGGCTGTAGTTTTACAGCAGCGGTGTTGAGTGCATCTTCCAGTCTTACTGCGTGTTCCTGACCGTCGTCTCCCAGGCTGGACTCGTTGCTTGGTTGTAGCACTGCCTGTTCTGAAAAAGGCAGCTGACAATAGCAGAAAGGTCACGGAGTTGTGGCGTGTAGACCCTTGTGCAGACAGACTTTTAAACAGCTTTCCTGTGCTCTTCCAGCACGTGCCCTAGTGGTGCGTTGGGAATGCCCAGGCTGGAGAAGCCACACGGAGAAGCACGGACACCTGCTCGTGCTGATTCGACAGGCAACTCGGGGGGTGTTCTTGCTAGATAAAGAACTGACTCACGGGGAAATATGGGTGGATGTTTACAGTTTGGCGCTTGTTTCACTGGGAGGCAACACCACCTGCGTTCTGTCCTGCCAGAGAGAGATCAGCTCCAGCGTCTGTGCCTCCTTCCCTCCAGTGCCCTTCCTTCCATGACAAGGCCGTTAGCAATTCGGGCAGCACTGGAGGGTTGCCTTGCGTGTACATAGCTCCAGCACGCACAGGATTTTTTTAATGTTTTTTTTCCTGTGCAGAGCTTATTGGATTGCAGAGAATTTCTTTTATACATCCCAACTGCTTTGGAAAGGATCTGAGAAGCCACTGGGAAATTTGAACAGTACAAATAAGTCTAGACTCAAGGAGGACGCAGCTCAGAAAGAACTGGACTTGCGCCACAGTTTGGGGAGTGTGGTTTTTTTTGCATGTGTAGGTGGAACAGATCCCATGAATCATAAAAAAGCTTCTTCTCTTTCTATCCTTCAGATGAGGGACATTTGCTGTCAGCTGAGCTGTTTTGGATATAAATTCTGTCACTTTTCTCTGAATCTCAAAATTGCCAAAGTGAAAGATTGTGTGATAAAACTGATGCTATCTTCAAATCAAACTCCTGTCAACAGACAGGCAGCCCTCCCCCAGCCCATTGCGAGTCAGATGTTTTATGGGATGAGCAGAAGCAAGCCAGCAGGAAGGCTTTATGTATTCTGAATGCGGATAGATGAAGGGTTAAGAACAGAACCCGCTACTTCCCAGGATCTGCTTTGTTTGTAGACTTCCTGGTTCTGAGGAAGAACCGCATTAGAGCGCAAAAGGGGAAAAATTTGGTCGTTATTGCCAGTGGCTTTGCAAAATACGGAAAGATGCTTTTTCATGAATGCTCAACAAATCACTCTCTTTGTATTGCCCCCTGTGCTGGTGTCTGTTTGATGGAGAGCTGGCAAGACGGGCGCCTGCTGGAATAGAAAGTCTTGGCAGTTACTTTTGTGCTGCTGCGTGAAGTCCCCACCACGGGGGTTACTCGCACTTGTGAAATAAAGCACAGGAACACCAGCCTGGGCCTTCGTTTGGCTGAGGGGTGTTCTTTGTGCATCCGCTAACCGGAGAGCCTTAAACCTCTTGGTGCTCCTGAAGAGTCCCCGTGGGGTGTTGGCATCGGGTCTCCTCCTTCAGAGCAACATGGCCAGGGTTCTCTGGCTACCAAAAGGTCGCGTCATCTGCCATTCTTGCTTTTTTGGGAGAAGCCTGGTGAAGTGCCTGGGCGTTCCCCCCCATACCTCCGAGCCGAAGCGGTCGCGGTGGTGCCTCTCCTGACTCCCGATACCCTCTTGGCACGTGTCCCGGGCCGTGGGCAGGGTTTGCTGCCAGCAGGGCCCGAGTGCGCTGCCGCGAGGGACGGGCCAGGACTGCAGTCTGGCACTGGTGAAACTCTCGACAGAGCACTGTTTCCGAAGGAGCCTGTGTTATGTGACTGGAGCTGTTGGATGCGTGCCTCCATGTACACACTGTTCTGCAGAAAATCACGGTTTCGGCAGTTCTTGTATGGCCATAGTTCCTAAAGCTATAAATGCCTGCCTCGACCCATATGGGACGAATTGAGTCAGGCGGTCCAGAGTCTGGGTGCCTCTTTTAAAAACAAAAACATTACGGGAAACATTTTTAAAGAAATGAATAATTTGATAAAAGGGAAGGTAGAGGTGGGTGGAGGAAGTCGTAAAATAAGGGCATATGTCTTTTTTATTTGTTTTGACAGAAAATGTAGGTAACTGAGTCAGACGTAGAGCTTCAGAATCTGTGTGGGACTTGGCACAGGCTGTGTGTGTCCCCGCGCCAGAGTAGGTGTGTTTGTCCGTGTCCGTGCCGGAGTAGGTGCGTGTGTCCGTGCCGGAGTGCCGAGGGGTAACTCCGGCCTCGTCGCCCCGGAGCGACAGCCCTCTTTCAGCGCCCTTTCTAGAGTTACCACTTGTATCGATCGCGAAACTGCCAGAAAAATAATTACAGCATCAGTGTTGCCTGATGACGGTTGTGGATCTTTTCACCCTTTCTCAGTACGTTCTACATCTGCATCTTTCTTTTCATTTCTGCTATTTTTTGCCTTTACATATGTCTTTATGTAAGAACACGACAAAGCATCTTTACTTAATGACTTTGTATACATGCGTTTCTTATTTACTGTAACTGCTATTTTTTCCGTACTAAAAATACCACATTAAAAGCTGTTGTGGAAGTCTACTGGTGTCAGAGTCTCTCTTAATAATAAAATGTGTATTATGAATATTAGGTAGCATCACATAAAAAAATTTACTTTACATATAGATTAAGTAAAAATTGGTTTAGCTGGTGATGCTGCATGTTTATTTTCATACACTTATGCTTTGACATTGGAAATTCACTGTCTCCTCTGCAGGATCAGAATGCAGTGTGTTTATTTTAGTCCTGACAGAATCTACTTTTTTGATAGAAATATGTTCTGGAAATAAATTTAAGTCCTTGCTAGCAAAACCTAAATATAGTATTCAGGTTGGTGATATCACATAGGTAACTAAATATACATTACTTATATTTACAACAACGTTGTATGTGTCATTCTGATACTCCTTTACATACATTGTCTTTGCAATGACAACAAATGCACCTGAGTCTTGGCAGTCTGAACTCTCTCTAACCTGCCGATTGTCTATATTTATATAACTGTTTCTTCCTTTCAGATTAAGCTGCAGAACAACATATCGTATCAAATGGCAGACATACATCGTTTAAAGGGTAAGGAATTTATGGCCAAAAGGTGACTTGGCAGACTGAAGCTGTGTGGTTTTTAACTGCCCAAGCACCGCAGAATACGTTTTAAATGAAAGATCAAGTGATGCTGGAACATCGCATAATGTGAAATTTCATTATATTTGTTTATTGCCTCGTCTGGGTAAGTGTAGGGTTTGCTCTCCTAGTCTTTGCTCTGCTGTCTGCAGAAAGAAGATGTATTCTGGCACTGCTTACTTCCAAGACAACAGAAACATTTCCGTGACCAAATACACAATTTAGCATAGCTTGAATCAGCAATGTTGTGATGCTTATGCTGGGTTAGAAAGGGTCCAGAAAACCTCTTTTAAGGCTGATCTCTGCAGACGTGATTACAATCACCCTGTATGGCTTTCAGAGTGGCCTGGAACAGCTAATGCCAAAATTTGAACGTGCCTGCAGACAAGACACTTGGCATTTTCTGCCTGTATCTCTGTAGTTGCAACCTGAAATAGTAGAAGCTTAACGATTATTTGTAGCAGAGGAGCAGGGAGAAAAACTTCTAGAGCAATTACTTGTGAAAATAGGAATATGTATTGATTTTTATGGATAGTGTGAAGGTACCTTCTTCTGTACATTTATTGCAGAAGAAGAATACTTGACCACTGTACCCAAAGTAACCTAGTAGTACTTTTATGTTACTCAGAATAACCAAATCTTTCAGGAAATTAAGGAGATTTCCAACAGATAGGTGAAACAGTGGTGTGTAAGTCTTCTGAATGAAAAGGTAAAGAAAAATGTAGGGGTTGTGGCATAGCTATCAGAAGAATTGTTCTAAAATTCTGTGACATCTGGCATGCATAAGTAAATTGGCATCTTTTTCAAGTTAGTTTAAGAATCTTTAAAGTATATCTAGTAGAAAAAGCAAATCTTGAGCAAATTTTTAACTTACATAGCAAAATTGAAAGTTGTATCTGCTGTGGGGCATTTTTTCTTATATTTCTACATTCATGTTGCTTTTTGGTTTTTCGGTCTAGAACAACTGGCAGAATTACGTCAGGAATTCATTCGCCAGGAAGATCAGCTTCACGAGTACAAGAAGAACAATACTTACCTTACACGGAGACTGGAATATGATAGGTATGTCTTCAACAATGTTAGGAACTGTAGGTTTGTGTGTGTGTAATGGAAGCCTGTATCTTCTTAAAAGTGCAAACGAATCCTAAGTTCTGCTAATCTTCAAACCTGAAGTGATGTAACTTTGACTTAGTAGTTTGATCTTAAAATTCTGTGATTTTGTGATGTTCTACTCCGCTCCCCAAGCTGAAATACAATCTAAGAAAAAATCTGACTTACTGGAATTGTTCAGCATTGGACAGTTTGTAAGTCAATGCACTTTTTATAACATGGAGATCTTAGTTAACAGATACTTGGAAGAGTCTAATCAACACACTTCTGTAAGCTGCCATGGTGGTTAATTGCTGTCTTTCTAAAAGTGTGATTTTCTTAATTTTTTTTTTTCTTAACGGAAGCATTGTGTGTATTGAAATTTTAAGTTGACCTCAGCCTCAGGGAGAACAACTGCTTCTGAAGCTTTGTGGAATGAGGGAGGTTAATGCTTGAGAAAATGTCTGACACTTTCACGTACAAGCCAACATTCTTTACTCTGTGTGCTGTGTTGAGTGTTTGCACGTTTGTGGGAGACAGGAATTTCGTTGAATTGGGTTGATCTTGATGTGGCTTGTTCGAGCAGTTGGGACACTTAGCTGTGTCATTCACATCTTGCTATTTGAGTTGGTACCAGTAACTGATAGTAGTAGTTGTGCATCCTCCGTGTTGACAGCCATTGGGGATATATTGCTTTCCTAGTGGAATTAGTACATGCTGATGACAGATTAATTGTGAAGCTTGACTTTTCAGTTGCTTTCCAGGTTTTGGAGGAAATATGTTCAAGGCCATTCCATTTATTTTATTGTTTTTCTGCTCTGTCCCTATTTTTTTTCCAGTTCTGCTTTCTTTCTGTATTTAGTCCATTTCCACTCCATACACATTCCAGGACAAGGCTTTTTGGACAGACTAGTCTAGTTATATCTCAGGTTTGGCTTTTTGTGCCACTTCATTTTTTTTTTTTCCCCCTATTTTATTTATGGGAGAGCAGATACAACAAATTAAATGTAACTAACAATGTGTTTCTAATCAAGTCTGCAGTGTGGGCAGCAGATCAAGGAAATGAGACTGCAACATGAAGAAAACATGAAGAAATTAATGGACCAAATTGTGCGGGAACAGAAGGTAATGTGCAGCTGAGTTTCTTTGTTGAATTAAAGAACCTGGAGTCTGCTGTCTGTTCGACTCAGCTTTTCAGATTGGGAGGTCTTGGCCGTTTCTCCCCTAACTCTTTGTTACGTAGCGTCCCGCGCAGCCTGCAGTAGGTGTTAGTGTAAGAACATCTGCCCAGTCCGTGGGCTGAGCCTGGAAGAGCGGGCTGAATTCTGGCTGTGCTACAGCCTTCCTGCGTGACGTCATTGCCAAGGATTTCCGCTTCTGCCCTGTAAAATGGATATGACTTTGTAGCTCTCTGGGGTAGGATCTGTGTCCTTACAACCTCACACGGGTTATTGCAAGAGGGAACCTGATCTCTGTTGAGGCCTCGAGGTGCTAATGTGATGCAAATAACGATGGCATTTGAATGGTATCAAGGGTGCAATTGCGTGGTGCAAGCTGCCAGTAGAATATGGGCCTCTTTCCTACAAACAGATGGAATAACCCGCTCTTCTTGAAATTTTGTTTCCTTATTTCGTCTCTGCTTACAAATGTTTCAAATAATGAGGCAGACTTGAAGTAGATTTCAGTCAGATCTTTCTTAAAAATCTAGAATTGTTTCAAAGTCTCTCTGACCTGAGGCTTAGGGCCAATGATGCTTTAACCTGTTTGCGTTATACTTAAGAGCTACGCGTGCCAACACGAATGCCATCCAGCAAAGCTGTATTTTACATTTTCTGTTCAGTTACGTGTCTGTACTCTCATCTCCTACCCTCAGGATTTTTGCTTACCCAGCGTAATCTTGAATTCGAGGGGGTTTGTTTTGTAATTTTCAGGGATGTGCTTAATATCGGATCCTTGTGAATTTGTTCTAACAGGCGACACAAAAAGTTCAGTCCAGTAAAGACACTGAACTAAGTCCCAATAATGATGACCAGGCAATATCGAAGACTATGCCAGAAGCAGAAGATAAAAACACAGCAAAGAATGAGCAGCCTTCAGACCATGTTGTAAATGGGAAAGGTATTTCCTTTTTTTTTGTCATTTCTGATAGATAATGGGCCAATTGTGTTGTATCCTTTACTATCATACAGAATCATGGACGTCTCTGAAGAACAAGGAATGATTTGGCTCAGACAACCTGATTAGCTGCATGTGATTGTACTAAGTTAGAGTTTATAGGTATCCAGAGATGGGCATGTCCTTTCATAAAAGTAGTGTCTTGCGTGGAGTTGTGTTCCCTTTGGTGGTCCGTTTGGCGTCTCCTTCCTCAGGTGGGCAGTTGTGGGGTGGGATTGCCTCTGCTCCCGCTGAGGGGTGTCCTGGGTGAGCTGGGGAAGGGGGAATCCGCGCAGAGACGGTGGCTGGGGGTGAGGAGCCTCAGCCACTGCGCCAAGTCTGCAGGGAGAGTGGGGCCCGCAGGTTACGAGGAGCTGCGCAGGAGACTGTCGCTGTCGCAGTCGTTTTCTCCCCGTAGGCCTCTCCGAAAGGCAGGCGGGTTGCTTGGGGCGCTGTTTCTTGTGCTGCTGAATCAGCACCTTTTTGTGTCAGCTCACTGTCTGTTCCGGCCAGCTTCTCGCAGCCGCCTCGTCTTACTCTGCCACCAGAAGCAGCGCATCTCTTTCCCATCGTTCCTGAAGACTGCGCTGCCTCTGGCAGCACTGCTCCAAAGCAGGCTGCGGTGACTTTGGCAGGACAATAGGACATATCCTTATCTCTGGATAAAGAACTCTTCTTCTGGTCTTCGAGCCTTGCACAGGAGGGAAATTCACTGTTCAAACTTTAATAAGGCAGACTATCCTATTCTTGTTTTACAGAGAAAATCAAACCAGGAGGAGATGCAGGCATGCCGGAAATAGAAGACAATGACCCTGCTAAAGCTGAAGATACTCCCACCGGTTAGGAGAAATGTTTTAATACGTTCACGTTTGGGTTCTTGGTGGTGTATATATTCTGTTTGAATACCATGGGTTTCATAGCGAACACAAAGTTTTAAAATCTGTCTATGGTAGCAAAATTCAAGTGCGATCTAAAATCTGGTAATTTTTACTGCATTTTAGAGGTTTGAATTTGCAAAACTGCATGCTTCTGATATATATTTTTCTTCCCAGCAATCTTGTATTTTATATTTTTCACCTATGGTTTAAAACCAAGAAAACAACAAAAAGTTTACAGGATTGTTAGGGGAAAACCTGGTCTGTAGTGTCTGTTTGTTTCATGTTGATGCTTTTGTCCATGTGTTTTGTCTTAGCTTTGAAGAAGCCACTTATTTCAGCTCCTAAAAGTGAAGGTCATCAACCTGTTATAAATCTCCCAACTGAACAGCCCCATGCTCCAAATCTGGCACCAGGTAAAATTCTTATTAGCCTGTGACAAGTCGACGTTTTGTAGGAAACATACTACGTACTATCTGCTACCCTCTCATCAATGTTAGATGCACGCGGCTAGCCCCTTTTTTGTGTTTGATGTGGTTACAAAAAGAAAAACAACAATCAGTTTCTGCAGGATACAAGATTGAGCGTATTCTCAGTCTGGCCTCTGAGGCACAGAGGTTGCTGGTTGTACCATCTCTTTTTGTGCCCCATGCTCAATAATTCCTGAGCCTTTTGCCCAGCTTCAGCCAAATTTGGGAGTTAGATTGTTTCAGAGGTAATTGCTTCAAGATTTCTCCACTGGCAGAGGAGAGTAATTGAAATTAATACTCGTACATGGGGGTACTAATTAGATAGGGCTGCAGCATGTCATCAAGAATTGCCTGTTGGTCTGTTGGTAGCCAGTTAGAGGTTACACAGCGGTGCTGCCGCTTGCTCAGTGTGCGCCTGTCTCTGGCAACAGCTTACCTGGGGGTGATGTGGGGAGGTTTAGGACATGAGAGAACCGGAAGTACTGCAGTGAAAGGGTGTAGAAGAATTGCAGTTAGAAAGGACGCTGATCCATAGAAAATACACTTAAATTTAATGCTTGTGGATCAAGTCACTTTGCTTTAATGTCAGACAGAATGTGAGGTTATATCTGCATTGCAAATGTTATATTCAAATACTGTCCTGCTAAAAAACATCAAATATAATGTACTGTATGTATTTGTGACACGACCAAACAGCTTGAAGTTTTTTTTTTGTTGTGTCCATTATTAGTTCTTTTGAAAAAAGGCAACAGAAGTATTTCTTAACTTCTTTCCTTTTGCAGCGGTTGTGTAAGCAGATTAGATTACCAAAATTAGCAAGTTCAAAGTCTGCATACATGTTTAAAGTTTACTACTTCCAAATGTCGTCTTCTGAATAGTTTGTTTCTTTTTGTTGTTCTGAGGTAGTCCTTCATTTTGACTTTTGTTAATGAGAAAACATGAAAGATAGCAAGTGAAACGCTTGCTTCATTGAAGGTAGGTTTGTCAACAGAAGGCTGATGTGCATTTCAAGGGGACCACGGTTTTCTGTATTCCTTGATTATATAGTCCTGTGATTCTGCTTATTCCTTTTTAGCATAGCTTCTGTGACCTACTGCAACCTTCTCCTCAGATCATAGCTCTTGAAACAATAAACGATGCTTAATAGATTTGAAAAGCAGAATCAGCACGAGGAAAAAAAAAAAATACATAAGCGTGTTATTGTTCTAGGCTTCATTGAGCACTTAAGTACATACAGAAAATCAGCTGAGAAGGTAATGGCTTAGGATTGATTCTGTATTAAAATGCCATGAATTAACTTTTGTGATAACGTTACAGCCTTCTTTTGGAACCATGTAAAAACTGAACATGCTTATTCATTCTGCAGGTTTGCACAGTGACAATGATGGAAACGCTGATATTGCGAAGCAGATACCTCCAAATTCCCTCCAGCACTTAAATTTTGAAGAAAATATGGAAAATCAGAAAGAACACAAAATTGAAACAGACCATATAAAAATTCCGAAGAGCAGAGTTAGTGACTTGCAGAAGATGAAGCAAAGTAAGTTGGCCAGTATCACATACTTGATATATTAAGATAATTACTTCATTTTCTATCTGTAATAGTGCCTTTCTGGAAAATAGGAACCCTTACAGCGGGTGACCTTCTGGAGAGTGTGCCTGAAAAGAAATGTAATATATTACTGTGTAAAAGATAGGCCTTAACGTGTCATCTTTCTCATATATATATATATGTATTTTTATATATATATATTCAGTCATTAAAAAATTATTTGCTTATAGGAATTTAAAATGGTTTTTGAAATTACTATACATTTTAACAGATTAACTGAAGGCTTTTGATACATGTGTGATACTGAGTTACTTAGTTCACCCTGTATTACTTGACTCCAGTACGATGTTCTGGACAGTGTCAGGAATTCAGCCCTTGCAGAGGGGCTCTGTGGTGGTATACCTGTGTTGGCCAGAAGTTTGTTCTTCTGTGGGAGGAAGTTTTCCAGAACCCTTCTCTTCCCTGTCAGCTCAAGGAAGAAGCCTCAGACAGGAGCAGATCACGTGTGGGTTTGTTGTGCGTGGTGGTCGCAGCACTGGTGGGGGTTAGTGGGCAGCCAGCAGGTCAGAACGTGGTGTACGCGCACACCTGCTGTCAACTGGTGTTCCTCAGGTGAGTCTCTGCCTCGTGGGCGTGCAGTAACACTGGGGCAGTGTTACACCTACGGCGCTTTGTTTAGCGTCTTCCTGTGGCCAGATTCTGCTGACACAAGTTTGTTATGGTAGCAGTGGAGATGCTCTACTCCTCAGTGTAGTATGGAGTGTACTGACTAGGTGTACCTTAACACAGTTATTTTTAAAGAACTAATTCCAATTGTTTGGCATTTGGGTGGAGAAGGGGCATCTGGAAGAAAAAAAATAGCGTTGAAGCATCTCCTCTTGTTTTTTACCCAAATAAGATTTTCCTTTTTTATAAAGCTACTATAAATTCAAGGTTAAATTTCTTTGCACTCACAGCTAAGTAGCTTTCACTCAGGCTTTGGTTTCTATGATTAAAATCTGCCTGTGCTTCAAGGTGACAAGTTACTACATCAGAACAGCCATCTTCAGAGTCATGAGACTGGGAGGGGGAAAAAGGATTCTCTAGCTTCCTGCCCGAAACCTGTGTTAATTCTGTGGATTGGATAAACGAGGGCACAGAAATAGTAATTCTTTGTTGACACAGAATCATGAACTGGTTTCAGTGATAAATGCAAAGAATTCTGAAAGCCAGGGTCCCTCTCAGAAACACGAAGCTATGGATTCATTTTTGTCATGGAAGGATTAGTTTGGGAAGTTCCCTTTGTTAGAGGTAAGGTGTTGCAGTTCCTTTTCATGGTCTAGTGGTTGAGTGCCACTCGAGTGGCACTTCTGTAGCTTGGAAAATTGCAGGGAAAAAAAATGTTAACTTTGAGCAATCTCTTAAATATTCCTTGAATAACAGAGAAATAAGTTTAAAACAACACTCCGTTTATTGTAAAATGTTTTCGTTGCTACTCTGAAGCAGGGGTTAAATTGAAACGGGGCCTGTGAGCAGGCAGTCAGAGTTGCCAGCAGATAGATGCGGGTGTTGGCGTACAGGGAGCACCGGGGTGTGGGAGTTCAGTGTCTTCTCTCCTTGTCCCCCCACCCCCTTGTAGCCCCCCAGAGGGTCAGAGGGCACAGCCTGTAGGTAGCGCCAAACCTTACCCGGGAGGTTCAAGAAGCTGCCCGAGACTCTTTCTGGACCATTAACGACTTTGAAAGAGGAATGGTCATACCACCAGAAGACAAGTCTTTAAAAAGCGAGTGGAGAGAAGGTTGGAGGAGTTCTAGGGATGCAGCGGCCTGGCTTTGGTACCGCCAAAGGGAACTGAGCAAATTCTCAGTCAGTTTGAATATAATATGACAAGTGGTTAACATGAATTTTTCCAGAACAGGTTGTGTAAAAGTGGTAGGATTGTATTCCAAGAAATGAAAGTAGTAAAACCAGGAGTGTGACTGTCACAGGCAAATTAATGGAGACCTAGTCAGGAATAATTTGCTATTTGGTGGGTGCACATCTTTAAGAAAAGACTATTCCAACATTGGTATCACTAACAGTTTTATTTGAAAAGCTTCTGTGAAGTTTGCAGAGATGCATCCTTTGCTTGGCACTGTTTGGCACTTGGAGTGCTGGATGATAAACAATGTATGAGGTGTGATTTCAGCAACACAAATGTTTATAAACGTAAAAGTAGTCTGCAACTACGAATGGAGAATGACGTACACGGAGGAAGTGGCAAATAGCAAGTGAGCAGCCCAGTCAGAACCGATGTGGTCAACAGTGGATATTAGTCACGAACAAACGTTCGGAGTGAGTTTTTTCTTCTGGGATGTGTTAACAGGAACGTCAAATAAAACAGTAAGATGGAGTAACTAACTCTGTTTTACCTAGTGTGTGTGAGGCCATCCTCTGGCTTTAAATATCAAAGCCAGGTGATGGGGGGCTGGAAGGAATTCAGGGAAGAGGAAAAAAAAAATAGGATTTAGCATGGAGGGGGGAAGCTCTAAAAAGACCAGGGTTGAAGAGGTAGGGAATAGGCATCAGTTTACTCTTGTTTTTTTGAAACAAATCTTTAGGGAAGGCTTTAGTTATTTTAATATCGCTCATGAGTCTTTCTGATGAAGTGGGGATAGCTGTATGAGAACTGGCAGAAGTGTAGCTTCTGCAGGTTTTTCTTCCATTCTGTGTGCCCTGAGATGTACAAGACTAGTTTATCGAAGGAGCTTCTTGAAGGTCATGTGCTTGTCTGGCTGAGTGACTACAGCTGAAACGACAGAGCTTCCTATTCCAGTTGCTGGGGTTTTTCAGTGGATTGCCTGACTCCCTGGTTGGGGACTCAAGGATGAGGGGGCTGGCTCTATAGCAGGAGCAGTGGATGGAATGTCTCCACTGTTGGCTGGGAGTGGGTACCGCAGAGTCAGTAGTTGTCACTGGTTAGTCTTTTCCTTTTCTCTTTGCTCCTTCCTATTCGGAATAACTTATATTGTACATTGTAATGACGCAGTGAGGGAGAGACTTTATCATGTATGGAAATAGCTCATCCAGGTTTGTGGAAGATTTATTTCCCGATCGATCAGCAGTGGGTGTTCTGATGGGCCCACTGGTGATAAGGGCATCCCGCTGGTGACGGGGAGCCCAGCCCTGGCACTCCGCTCTCGCTGCAGACGAGCGCCCGGCTGGGGTTTTGGTTACGGAGCGCTTCAAAACTGCTGCACATCAGCCCGTGGGATGAGATGAGTAACCATCAGTGGTCAGAGGATCTGCCATACCTGTCTGGTCTCAGAATCAGGGACCTTCTTCCCAAAAGGTGTTTTCTTTTTATTTTGTTAGCATTGGTACTGGGTATGGAGATGGGCACATCGCAACCCTTCTGTTTCAGAAGCAGCAGAACCTGAAAGTGACTCCAGCAGCGTCACTGTGCTTTTTCTCACCTGGCGGCCTGGAAAAGAGCTGGGTGCCGCTCACCTCCAGCCCACGCCGCTCTTCAAAGCTGTCCTGTGGGGAGGTCCTTAGTGATGAGCGTGTGGACAGCTGCTCCGAGTAGCGTGTTTGCAAGGATCCAGCGTTGAATAATATCCCATGTGTCCATTCAGAATTCATTTCAGAAAATGTTACCTGTAGGTTTTAGCATCAGGGGCATCCCGTGCTGTCGCTCACCTCTTGTGCTTCATGTCAATATATTCCCCTGTGCCTCAGATAGTCCATGTAATCATAGAATCACTTGGGTTGGAAGAGACCTTCAAGATCGAGTCCAACCATAAACTTACACTGCCAAAACCACCCCTAACCCATGTCCCTCAGCACCACGTCTGCCCAGCTTTTAAGTACCTCCAGGGATGGTGATTCCACCCCTTCCCTGGGCAGCCTGTTCCAATGCTTGAGAACCCTTTTGGTGAAGAAGTTTTTCCTAATATCCAACCTAAACCTCCCCTGGCACAACTTGAGGCCATTCCCTCTTGTCCTGTCACTTCTTCCTTGGGAGAAGAGACTGACCCCCCCTGGCTATAACCTCCTTTCAGGGAGCTGTAGAGAGTGAGAAGGTCTCCCCTCAACCTTCTCTTCTCCAGGCTGAACCATCCCAACTCCCTCAGCCGCTCCTCATAAGACTTGTTCTCCAGACCCCTCACCAGCTTTACGGACACTGACTCATCTCTGGAGTGATTTGAGAGGTCCATGATGCTTTCAAGATTGCAGATCTTGAAGGGTCTGTTTCAGAGACCAGTCGGTGCGTTGCTGGCTGGAGCTGCCAGTGACTCCTGTTCTGGTGTTAGCCCGAAGTCTCGGTATCCCCAGACCGTTGTGTGCCTTGGGTTGGGGTGCTGATGGCCTCCGGTGCCATGCGAGGTCGTCTCCGGCCTGAACGCTTGGAGCATCCGGCTCCGCACGCGCGGGCAGCGGGGGTGCTCTCCAGAATGCCTGCTGGTGGGTGTTTGTGTGCAGCCTCCCCTCCCTTGGTTTGAAGGAGCTTGAGCTAAAACACCAAAGACTTGAAGCAGAGTGAAGCACCTGTGGTGAAAGAGGAGCCGCATCCTGAAGCGTTGCCGGAATCCCGGCTTGCCAGGGCTGTCCGTAGGCTGGGCTGCTCGCACCAGCCCCAGCTGCAGGTCTGTATGGGCTTGCTGTGTTTCCTAGGGTCTCCTTCAGGATTTTAACCTTGCCTTCTGTCGGCTTACACTGATTCAGTACCTGTTTGCCACGGTATTTCTGCCATATATGCAGGCTTGTTTTTCTCTAAGTTAAGTGCATTCAATTGTCTTTGCATAGCTTGTTTTATATTTAATGTGTGCAAATTGTACAGTTCTGACTGCTTTTTAGATCTAATGCAGTGTCCAAAAATACGATAATAGCAAGGATTACTCAACTAGAGATGAATAGAGGATGAATAATATATTAATTTCTAAACAGATCATAGTTTGTTCTTGCTTATTTTGTGAAAATAACTGAAACTTCTGTTTCTGTACGTTTGAGCTGCACTAGATGTGATTCTGCTGCTTTTCTTCCCTGCCCAGATAAGCACTGTGTTGTTGTTTCTGCCCTGAGTTTTACATACTGCCACATATGGTAGTTTTCATTGTTTTAAGAAATTTTTTTTTACATCTGTCCACTGTAACCCCAGCCTCCTTTTTAAATCCCACTGTTGAAGTTGCATTCTTCAGTTTTACTTCTCTGTTTAATTGCTTCCACTGTGAATCACTCAACATCTGCCTTGGCAGACTTTTTTTTCCTCAGTCTGTAAAGATTGTATCGCACTTTAATCCTATTTTTTTCATTTATACATAATCCCTCCAGACTTGCATCCTCTGCAGACTCAGTGTTGTGTTCTTTAAGCAATGGGCAAGCAGACTGAACTGCATTGGACTTGAACAGATCTCCTCGTATCCCATTAAACACCAGCTCTGAACTTGACATCACACCATTAATCTTTCATTGTGTGCTTGGTTGACTGTCTAGTCATTTCATAGTTCCAGCTAATTCTCGTTTTTCTTGTGCATTGTTTCAGTATCTGGAACTATTCTTAATTCTTTGCTGGGAGACACAAATACTGGGTTCGGAACATTCTGAAAACTGTCAAAGCTTAATAGGAAGCAGAGTGCAAAGCCAAATTAATTAGGTGGTTAAAAAAACCCTCAGTTCAGAGATGCAAGGCGGATCTCTGCTAGATTTTTACCCTTGACAGTGCGGTGCATGCTCGGCAGACGTTACCGTATACGGAGTCAGCAATATGTTGCTCTGTTGTGTGTAGAGAAATGCCAGTCCTCAGAAAAAAGTCTAGATGCAAAACCCTCCTCTGTACGCTCGTCAGCATTTTAAGAAAACTTTTATTAGTGTTTGTAGGTAATCAAAGATGGAGCTTTTTGTCTGGATGCTTACTCCAGCTCCTCTCTCCAAAGAGTGGAGCTGATAACAATCCGATTTCACAAGATCCGAATGCTGAATGACCGAGCACGTCCGTTTGCGCGGAGGTGTTCCGTAGCCTCGTCGTGCTCCCCTTGGCCGAGCCCTCTCCCTTCCGCCTCGTCCTCCTCCAGCTGAATCTGCTGCAGGACCCGACTGCCTTTGCCCACGGTCTGCTGTCGTTGAGATCTTCCTGTTTCTTTCCTCTCTGCTTCTGACTTAATCCTTTGCCTACTTCACAGGCCGATTCTTTGATGAGAATGAATCCCCTGTTGATCCGCAGCAGGGTTCTAAACTGGCAGATTATAATGGGGATGATGGTAACGTGGGTGAGTATGAGGCAGACAAACAGGCTGAGCTGGCTTACAATGAGGAAGAGGATGGTGATGGTGGAGAAGAAGACGTCCAAGGTGAGCTTGGGCCTTATCTCCATCCCATTGCAATAAAATCCACGCTGAGTTTACTTGTTGAATTTGTGTAAAGCCTTGCTATTTTTAGCTGATCAAAAATTTCTAATACGGAATAAATAAGCTTTAGGCAATCTTTAAAATTAGGTTTTGCTGCCCATTTGAAAGCAACGTCACAGCAGTTCTCTGTGAGAGCACGTTCATACCTGATTTCAGTCGTGTATACGGTTTCTGCTAGGAAAATCAAGACACTTCAAATTTCAGAAGTGGTTTTGTCTAAAACCCCAAATCTGGTGTGCAGCTAGTCGGGATGTTGGCTTTGACTTTACTAAAGCAGTTTTCAAATACAGAAGCGCAGGGTTTTTGACTGCTGCTTTGTCACGCCTGCTTTGAGGTGGTCTGCAGCGAGGTCGCAGTTGGCACCTCAAAGTGTCATTTTCGTGCCTTGTACACAGATTCAACAGGCTTCTGGTTTTCCTTCCTAACCAAACTTCCCAGCCCATCCGTGTGGTGCCAGCCTAATTCCTCTCCATGCATGTTCACCGCCTCTTGTTCTGCATGTGTTTCAGTGCGTCACCCCTCATTGCTCCTCTGCCATGGATCTATCTGTCGTCTGCCATCCCCCACCTGGTTGTTTAGTGATATTTTGTGAAAGGTTTGCATGGCTCTAGGGTGAAAATGTTTACATAAACATCTGTGGTATTTCCTATTAAGGAAAGTGCAAAATGGGGGGGGGGGGGGGNAACCCCAGCCATTATTTAAGTTCTACAGACACCCAGATTTTGGTGCTCATAATGCAAGTTTTTTTTTGCTGCTAGGTTTTCAGACATTTATCTAATTGGTGTCTAAGCATAATTAATGGAAAAAGCTGATAAAAAGCAACTGATTTCTGTGGGCATGCATCTAACTACGCAGCGTAAGCGCTTTTTGGCTGGGCTGGTAGTTTGAAACTGGTGAACAAGCAAAAGAGAAGTGTGGATCAGACCCCTGGGCAATTAATTAACTTAAAAATGAAAACGCTGTTGCTGCTGCAGAAAACGTGGCCTGTTTTGTTACACTTTTGCTTCAGCCTAGCAGGATCGCAGTCGCTGCGGGTCGCTGCCTCCGGCCCTCCGGGGGGGTGTCACCGGGCGGCGATTTGCTGGTACGAGGCAGCTGCCCGGCGGTGGGGCAGGAGTGGGTCCAGCTCCTCTGTCCCTGCCACGGAACCAGGACTCTTGCTCGTGACGGTTACGGGCTTGCAATGAAGAGGGAAGCGTGGCACGTGGTGCGTGTTTGCACATCCAGGCTCTGCTCTGCAAATCCAGCAGTTTGTGGGATGGGCTTTTCCTGTCTCTCCGCGCTCGGTTGCCCTCGGCACGCGGTGGGTGATGCCGGGCTGCTCGCCACGCCAGGCCCTTACCTGGGTGGCCCTTGGGATGCAGCGCCAGATGCGTCGCCGCTGGGGGATCCCTGCGAGCGGCCGCCGTTTGCCTCTCGGGCTGCTCTTTGCCCACAGCCCTGGCGCTGCCGGCCAGAGGCGGGGAGAGGGGGGAAGAGGGCGGCTGCCCGAGCGGTGCGGGGACATGGTGCTGCCTTCCCACCCTGCGCAGCTCTGGCCGCACTGCAGCGCGCCGTGCCGGTTGGCTCATCTCGGCACAAACGCGCTGCTGCGGTGGCCCTCACAGGGAAGGTAATGGCTTCAGGTGGCGAGAGGCAATGCCGCGTATGCTGCGAACTGCTACCGTAACTCGAACAGCATTCCTGCGTGCCGCGTGCAGAACAGGGGCTTTGGTAGAGCAGTAAGTAGTGGAAAAGTTAAAAACCGTAGAGACAGTGCTCGTGTAGCTTGCTCTGCAAGGGATTTTTGAAAAAAATGAGCTCTAACTGACAGTGGCCTCACAAAACTGGTTCCCGTTTTGCTGTGGTGCCTGTTCATGCGCTGCTCCGGTGGCTCCAACTTGGGACCTGGTGAAAATCTTTTTTCTGCTCAACCGCCCTCTGTATCCGTATGGACATAGTGGAGTTACCGGCTGGTGGTAAAGGCTGGAGGGTGACTCCTGGGAGCCTTTTAATGAAGAATAGTCTGAGCAGCATGTTACTCCCTCAGACTTAATTTTCTAAGCCCTCGGTTACGTTGCCTGCTAAGAACTTGTTGACTTATTTGAGATACAAGTCATACAGCACAGAGTGCTGCTTCCACAAGCAGCCTTTTAGAAAAGGCATCTGCTTCGGTCTTTACATGGATTTGTTTGCAGGGTAGGAGAGGGTAGAATTGTGGGGGGTTGGAGGGAGGGTGGTTATAATTGTTTGGGAAGGGGAAAAAAAAAAAAGGCATTTCTGTCTAAAAACTATTAGAAAAACATCACATGGTTTTGCATCATGCTAGAACAACACATGTGGCGTGTGCAAACAAAGCAGTTTAATTAAACATGTTTTTCTGTTGCCACTAGAAGTGTGTGGGCCTTAGATTGAAATTATCAGAGGAAAATACACAAATTTGGGTGAGACGCTCCTGTGAATGTCAGTACCAATCTGGCATTCCTACGCTCAGTCCACCTGTTTGAAATGCAAGGTGATATTTAAAAGTTGTTGGCTTCTACTATAGTAAATATGTTTTTCTGGTGGCTGGATGGTGCAGGGTTGTACAAATCAAGTGATCCCCACATGCCGTATGAGTTGTTGCTGGCCAGGGAAAAGCACGTCTCGTAGATCAACTCCAGCCTCCTGCTGCGGGGAGCAGTTTCCGCCGGGTGCCTTCCTCGCTTGCAGCCCCAGGAATAATTGTTGGAAAAGCGTCGAAGAGCTTCAGCCAGCTTATCATCTGGCAGAGTTCAGCTGTGCTTCCCCTTCCCGTGAACAAGCATCTTCCCTGAATATAAAGGAATGTGGCTTTGAAATGCAGGAAAAGCTTATTAATTGAAACAAACTGAAGTTTTAGGACTGTTCCACTGATTGAGAGAAGGGGGCTGGGGACCCACACGGGAGAGATGCGAGTTACGGCAGGTCAAATGCAGAATATATTTTAAAACATCACTTGGAAGAAAAATGTGCATTTTCGTGAAGGATTTTTTTTGCATGTGCCAAAGCAAATGGATGTACTGAGGATGCACAAGTTTGGTTGTGTGGGGTTTTTTACTTTTATGATTTTTCACGAAGCTCAAAAACCAAAACCCAAGGAGTAAGCAGAAGTCAAGCAGTAGGACAGAGTAGAGTGGTGGAGAGAGACGGTCACTCTGGACCTGAAAGAGGAGAGGAAACATCTTCATTCTTCCAGTGAAGGACAAAGCTGTAAATCCATGGAGCGGATGAGCCAAAGGCAGCTGGCAGATGAGATGAGCCGTGCCTGACACGGGCCCTTGGAGCGCTCGGCTCCTGCCCGGCCCTCGGCTCCTGCTGCGCGTTCCCTGGCCGAGCACGCGGCTGTTCTGCAGTTCCAGAGGTGACGTCCTGGCCCAGGGCCCAGCGTGTCTCACCTGGGGCCTGGCTCGGTGGGCTGGTGGCAGCCGAGAAGAGCAGCGCTGGAAGAGACACTGGACTCGAGCGGTGCTGAGAGACGGTTCATTTCCCTTGACAAGAGGCTGGGAAAGGTTGAGAGCTGCCTTTCATGTTTTTAGAAGTCTCTCTCCAAGTTTTACCCTCGAGTCTGAGATACGAGATGGCAGCATGTAAAAATGTTGACAGCAAAGTCAGTTCCAGCACGAGTGAAAATCCCCCCACTGAAAAGCGTGCCGCGCCGCCTTTGTGTGGAAGGCATGGTCCTTCCAGTCGGAGAAAGAGGTGGGATTGCCGCGGGCTGGCGGGGGCAGACTGACTTCTCTGGGCTCCACCCCCGAGGCACCCAACTTTTTGTAAAATCTACAATGTATTAACTCGGAGTGGGTTAAAAAATGGCAGTGTTAACTTTTCAAAGGAGTTGACTTTGTAGTTGGATTTTGGTGGGAGAGTTTGAAACCTTTAAAGGAACGTTCTCAAATGACAGCAGTAAGTTTAACTAGTTCTGCAATCTCTTAAGCCAATGAATCTCTGAAACAGGGTTGCAAGAAAGACAAAGATACTAAACAATGTGAAGTCCCAGTTCTTCAGCAGGGACACCTCCCCGAGTGCCCACAGCTGGACGTGTAGTCGCAGGCCCCTGCGTGTCCCCGCGTGTGCCCCGGTGACCTCATTCCCGCAGCCAGCCCAACGTGGATGTACGCGTTAGCAGCGTGTTCTGGGAAAGTAGGTTTAAATGTTTTTTCAGTGGTCTCGCATCAGATTTGATCTGAATGTTTCCATTGCAGATGATGAAGAGCGAGATCTACAAAATGACCTTGTTGATTACGGCAAGCCACGCTTCAGCGACAGCGTTCTCTAAGGCCGGGCCTACGCGGGAAACGGGGATGAGGAGAGATCTCAACTGAGGAACTTGAAGCGCTGCAAAACTGAACCATTTTTACTTTGGTGTTTCTTACTCTAAAGGAAGCTGATAATTAAAAGTGATGATTGTACTCAAAGTCAGTGAAGTAACAGAAGGAAACGGTTGTGTACATATGTACATAGTTGTACTATTGCAAATTGTATTAAAACTACATTTTTGTTGTTACATCGAGCCAATTACTTAGACTGTACCTTATCTGTAATAATCTTTACATTTAAAACGGCTATTATAAATACGGGCTGGATTGTTTCTGCGATTTAGAAGACTTTGTAAACTGGAGAACTTGTACAGTTTGTATCTCATGTAACAAATACACCGTGGAAACAACGTACAGCCAAAGGACTCCTTTTCTACCATAACGCCCCTGCGAGAAAAACACTCCTGCTTCTCTCGCCAGTGCTGGGGGTTTGTATCTTGCAGGTGAGCTGTCAGCTGAGAACGAAATCTGAATGTTCAAAAAATCCCTCCTTCCTCAGGGGGCGGAGGAGAGGCCGTGACAGTCTCTGGAAGCAAGTACTGTTTTAATTCTCATGTGCAATGACCAAACCCCGTAGCTAGAGCTGGAAATCGGTGATATTAGAGTTTTAATCATTTGATACGTCCTGAAAATGTTGTGTAACCAATGGCTTATTTTAAAAGGTAATATAAATAATTCCGCACAGCTTGTAGGAAGTCTTTGTGTGTGTGTTAACGATAGCAAGTGCGTTAGGGAGAAACGGAGAAGCCTACGTCAGCTTCGTAGGAAGGGGATGGAAGGAACAGCCCTTCCCCGGGTAGCTGTGCTGTGCGCTCCGGTTGCTCCGTTTCCCTGTCCCAAGAGCAGCCCTCCCGTGTCGCAGGCACTCCAGGTGATTTACAGTTTCATACTTTGATACGGATCTCGAAACACCCACCACGTTCCACGTTTTGATTTTCTATACCGGAAGGTTTGTAAGTTGGAAACTTTTTGTATTCCGTGTTTCAGCACTTTCTGAATTTTATGGAGATGATTTTGTTGATCTGCGGTAGTGGAAATAAAGGTTATTATCCCAACCTGCTTCTCCAAAAGGGCTACTGTGAAAAGAATTATAGGGCCGATGACATGGGTGATTGTACTTCCTCTCTGTACTCAGGTTCCAACTTGAAGTAACAGTTAAGGTTTGCTTGATGCCAATTCTGTGAACCTTTTAAATACTTTCAACGGCCGTAGAATTTGGGGGGTTTTGGCTACAGGGAGCTTCAACTAATCAGTCTTAAATATAAAAGAAAGAAAAATTTCAGCTGCTGACAATGTATCTCACAGGGGTTTTTTTGTTTAAGGCTTGAGCTCTTCATTCCATTCTTCTGGGAGGCAGATGGGGGGAATGGCCCTTTGCCGGGTGTGATGTACTTCCACGTGAACATGAAATGCTGAGCCTGCTCGGAATTAGGTACCGGACTGACACCCCAGGGTCAGCGCAAGCTTGTGTCAGGACTCTAAGGCTAGCGGTCTGCAGTAAATACTGTATTTAAGCACCACAAATTTTTGTTTGTCTTAAAATGTAATTCCACCATCAATTAGGTGTTAACTTGATTCTTCTAATGAAAGCAACGTTTATGGGTTCTAATAAATTAAGTTGTTTAAAGTATGTGAGACTTCTGGCTTTTATCTTTGACTCTTTAAAAATTGGATTAACACGGGGCATCGCAGAAATTCAGGTATTTGGACATATGGGCAGAGGTTACAGCTGTTCCGTAACGGCCACCTCTGGGGACAGGGATGGAGATGAGGAAGTCGCCACGTGCCTTACAGCTTGGATGTGTCCCGTGCGGGGCAGGCTCCTCCCTGCATGTTCCTAAGCCCAAAGTCTGCGTCGGCTCCAGTGCCTGCGCGCTCCGTGGGAATGCACGTAGGAACAGGGGCCCCGAGCTCGGGGCTGCCTCCGCGCGCGTGAGGATGCCGTGGTGGCACGGCCCGCGGCTTCCCTAACCAAATTCTGGTTCAGCTTCTTGCCTTCTAGAACATTAAACCATTTCATGTCATTGGTTCGACTCTGTACAAGTGCTGCTGAAAACAACAGACTAAAAGAACGCTTCTCTGCCCAAAGCAGAATGTCCTGCGGGTGCTCAGGGACCGTTTTAGCACAGTCGCCACCTTGAGCGAGATGGTCGGCGACGTGCAGGATTCCGTACTCCGTTCCGGTTCGTTCCGATTGTCCCTGTGACCTGGTTCCCTCTGACTGCGATATGGAATGGCATTACCTGGCATTTCTAGATGAAGTCATTCGCTAACTGGTGTTGGGAAACAGGTGAATTTTATAACCATAGTCTTACTGTAACTATTATGTGCAGAGTCAATTTCTCACTATGTGTAACTTCTCCCTCATGCCACAGGCTGTCCCACTCGACATTTCGAAGAGCCTCACGTTAAGATTCTTCAGGTCCATCGACAGTAAGAATGAAGACAGACTCATCCCAGCTCCCGGTGCCGGGCTAAACCAGCACCCTTTAATTCCCACACCGGTTACCTCGCTTCCGGTCGGGAAGGGACCGTGGCAAAGCTGGGGACACACCTGCCCTGCTGCCACCTGCGTGCGGGTCCAGTGAGGCTTCGTTAGCTGACGAGGTGGCACCACCTGTTTGTCTGCAGCAAAGGACTTGGCATGTGACTGCTGTGGGGACGGAAAGGTGACACAGTACTCTGCGCCCCCTTCCCAGGAACGTCCCCAAGTCTGCACCCACCTTGGTTACGTGCTAAAGTTGGTCAGGCAAGATCAGAAAGACGAGTATTTTTCATGCTATTTGCAGAGGATGGTGGAATGGCAAGCTCCCAGCCCAGGTGGCCATTGGTCTCAACCAGGACACTTCTTGGGTTTTCTGCTCTGCTCCTGGAGAAACTGGGAGCGTGTTGCGGCGCATTTCATCACCAGCCAAGGAAGGGGGAAATGGAGCGTCGTGGCGGAGACGCACCGGTGTCTCTGGGAAGGGGAGCTCGTCCCTGGTGTGGCTGGCAGTGCCGTGGCAGAAGGAGCAGCGCGGCCGCTGGTGCCCCCGCAGCACTCGGCGAAGTCTGGACCACGGGCAGACGCTCCCCGTTCCCTCGTGCTACTGGAGAAGCGCGAGGAGACGCAGGCGGCGGCGAGCTGCGCGCGTAACTGCAGGCGTGTTTTGCCTCTGCGTTGAGGGAAAGGATTTGGCTTCAGGATAGCCCGTATAGAAACATGGTTTGATCTTGGTGGGTATCCTTTTAAGGAATCTAATTCAAGTCACTACGCACTTTACCCTTCATTATTTAGTGATCCAATGTTTAAAGAATTTTATTTCTAAGGGGAATTGTTCTGTCAAACAAATTCCACTTCAGTGAAGGGGAAAAAAAAAAAGCCTGTGTTCTTTTGGGAAAGTGCCAATGTTTTTATAGCAATGTTCCTTGCTCGTTTGTTTGTAGGTGGCTTTGTTACAGCCGTTTCCTGAGCCACCTCCCCTCGCGCGCCCGCGTGGCTCCCGCTGCTTCCTCCGCCCCACCAGACCATCCCATGCCACCTTCTCCTTCCCGTTTCTCCTCCAGCCCCGCAGTTCTGCCTCGCCACCCTCCTCCTCCTCCTCAGGCAGCGCCCGCTGCCTCTCCCAGGCACCGCGTCCTCCCCGCGCAGCCCCGTGGGCAGCAAAACGCCGCAGCGCCGGCGCCTTCTCCCCCCTTGGCCTCGAAGCTGGTCTCCTCCCCACCAGCACCCGCCCTGCCTCTCCGTGCCTCCGTCCCGCAGCCTGCGCCTCCCCGCTGGAGGACGAGGGACACTCCTTTCCCGGTGACGAAAGGCTTGAGCTCGGGAACAGCTGTCTGAGCAACCAGGCTGGAGATGCAAGACAACAAACAGCATTTTTCAGGAATTTCTGGAGCTCCGTGTCCTCAACGTCATGTGAGATTTGTTCTTTGTACAATATCCTGGGAAGCAACAAGTCCCGCTGGCTTAATCCTATTTTTTGATGCTGTAGCAAAACTGAACTGGGGTAACTGCTTTTGCTCTAAGTAGGCTCTTCGTAAAGCAAATGTCCCCAAAGGCAAAGAAAGTAGCCCAAAAAATGGGGCTTGCTTCATTTTTACAAGCTGCTAAAGATTAGACTCACAAATTACCAGTTCAGTGTTTCATAAGCAACTCCATTATTTAGGTGTAGTTTGCCAGCTAGCTAAAACCCAGCGTGCTCATGCCGTGCAAATTTCACCTCTTCTGAGGCAAGTGGAGGCCGAGAGAAGTGGTAAAACCATACGTGCCTCCAAGGTGCGCAGAAGAGCATGCACTGAGCACAACGCCATAAATGCACGCTTTTCTAATAAAGTTCTATCAAACACTAGCTCACTTTTTAAAAGCATTAATTTAAAGTATCCATCACCGATCTGCCAGTTCGCATGACTGTATCGAATATATTCAAAAGACAGGTTCTGTTCAGCACCACTACCGGTGTTTACGAGTAAAAATAAGAATGACTAACCTATCTTGATGTTGTTTTTTAAAACGGATTTTGAAATCCCTATGCCATTTCTGCTGAGCCAATGCCCGTTTCCATGGAAATAGCAGCATACAGAACGTCGACATGTTTCAGAGCGAGCGAGCTACTTAAACATCTGCTTCCCTGGAAGCACCAGCCAGACTTTAAACTAAAACCAGCTCTCATGTTTGGTGGAACTGGTTTGCAAGAAAAATCAAACAAAGCACCTTTCCCCAAGAGCCCAGCCCAGCCCCGTTAAACAACAGAGGTGGGAGCGGAGCCTCATTCACCTCTTCTGCCAGGGCTCTGCTGGAAACGCTCCTGGTGGCGGGGCACTGAGGAGCAGTCTCTTCAACACAAGCTGCAGAGAGGACCAACAAACCATCTTTTCATCCAGTTTTCATATACGTTTTTAAGAGCTTCGCTTCACCTTACAATTTGGCATTGCTAAGCTGTCATCGGGAAGAACATCTTCATGTGTGGTAAAGATGAGCACCTATGTCTCAGCAAAGCCCAACTTCCAGCCCCGGGGGGGTGAAAAAGGCAGTATTTCAAACGGAATTCTGCTAGAGTTACTGTCAGCAATTGCTTTAGCCAGCCAGGCACACTGTCCCTCTAGAACCCGGGAAGGGAAGGGGAAGGGGAAGGGGAAGGGCAAAAAAAAAAGAGGAAGAAAGAAAAAAAGCATCAGCTGATAAAAGGGGTAGAGCATACTTTGTTTTGACTGTGTCGGAAAACTGAAATGATTTCTGTTACTCCATATTCTTCTAGAACGTTTCCCCATTAGTTCAACCTTTCCCCTACACTTACTTTCTAAGTGCATGAAGAGTAACAGCTCCACCCTAACACGACCCTGCAAACGCACACCAAACTGGGTTAAACACACGTATTGGGAAATGGGCTTCCTACTGACTTGAGACTGAAGGGAAAAAGAAAAAGCAGTATTCAAAAGCAACATAAAAACCCTATTCTTGTATTTTCCCCCAATCTACCTCTGAGCAACCTGCATTAACTTGTGAGACACCAGTGGCCAACAGCTTCAGTCCTCCTTAGAGACATCGCGTACGTTGAAAAGCGAAAAACATTTAGTTTTCACAAGGCTGAAGAAAACAGTACATTTGGAGAAAGAAGCACCTTTGCTGGCGAACCTGGATTTCTCCCCCCACCCTTAAATTACCCCCCCGGCAGAGGGCAGCACGGCTGCGGGACACCAAACCGTCCCTTGGCCGAAGCTGGAACTCCTGGGCTCACCCAGTAAGTGCCTTCAACCACGCTAGAAACCTTAGGGGTAAAAACTAAAATAGCTTTTGAAAAAGTAAATCTTATCTGGCAAAAGGTACAGCAGTGGGTGTTTTATGAAAACATTAAGCAGTGTATGATACAACATTTTTGACCCCATTTAAGTGTTAAGGACCGCGGCTGTTGACATCAATTACGACTAGAAAGGTCAGGTACTTCTCGCTTCGTAAGCTACGCATTTTCACCTCTCCCTTTGTGACACATTGTCTATGTACAGAGCTCTGTATGCAGGAACGAGAGAGGGATTATTCCCCAGCACGCAGAATTCCATCTGCTAATCATCTTCACGGGAAACTTAGGGAATCGGACAAGAGAACAAATTATCCTGGGCTGTGCCTAACAGACACTCTTTCGAATGCTAAATATACTCCGTTTAAAGTTGTGGTTAAGTACACAGGAAATACCCTTGCATCAAGAGACTCACTTTTTGGTTATCTAAAAAAGCCACTTCTAAAACATAAGGAACATCCTAACGTGATAAATTTCTTTCTGCATTTATGCTTTGGAAGTAACTGCCATGCCATCGGAATCACCACCAGGGCTGTCAGCAACTACACACATGGTCTGAATTATCCAAATCATTTTGCAATAAATCTTTATATTGCAAAAGTTTTATTAAGGGGTAACCCAAAGACTTAATTCCCCGTTTCGTTCCCTACACTTGATTTTTAATCTACTAATCAAAATGATACCGCAAGCTGTAACACAATGGAAACCTGGTTCTC
Organism: Chionis minor; assembly: GCA_013398295.1. NCBI lineage: Eukaryota > Metazoa > Chordata > Aves > Charadriiformes > Chionidae > Chionis > Chionis minor. The sequence goes on from VZSF01003086.1 coordinate 73,351, forward strand.
TGGAGAGCAGGAGACACGCAGGCAGCAGCGCTGTTACAGCAGCACTGAGCTCGTTTCTGGTACAGCGGCTCCGACTGACGCTGCTCAGCTTTGGGCACTCGGCGAGGATCATTCGTCAGGTGTCCAGTTGTTCTGGGTTTCTTACGACAGTTCATGGGAAGGACCAGGCTCTTCCAAACAGAGATTCAAGTCTCTCCTGTTTTCCATGGAATATGTGAGCGAGCGGCTCCTGGTTCAGACATCCAGGCCAAGTGCCCGACGCGAGGAGGGATGAATCCAGAGAAGCGAAGGGCTGAAGCCATTCACGGCTTGGTTTAGCACCATCGTTCTGGCGGCCCCGGTTACAGTATCCTTAGTAAGGCCACCCAGCAAACCCATTCCCATCGAAGAAACGTATACATCCTTCAACAGGAGAGGCACAAGAAGTATTTATCTTCTGAACACGTACTAATATTTGGAAGTTTTCCATGTAACTTGACTTTTTCTACTTTCTAACAACCTTTTCTACTTCCTCCTTGTGCCATTTCAGAAGCCAAGTCCAGTAACTCCCGCTGTCACTGCCAGGTCCCAGGAAGCAGCATGAGCACCCACTGCACCCCCGCGCTGGTTGAAGCTGGTCCAATGTCACCCAAGAACTTTTCTGGCGGGTGAAATGAGCGTTCAGAAAGGCCCGCAGGAATTCCAGGATCTGTCTCCAAAGCTCCCCCAAAGGGTGGAAGCTGTGTGGGTTAACGGAAGCGAACAACTGTGACCGTGGCACTTGGCTCTGGTACACCAGAGCCGCCCGACACGCCGAGGTCCGTCTGCCTTCCTTCTGCGGGGACAAGAGGCAAACCCCAGATTTTGGCATCCAGGAGAATAAGGGGGTAATTACAAATATAACGCAGACTGTGGCAGCAGGGTTATTGGAAGAACTGCTTTGAATGTATTGTGAATTACCTGCATCCATTTAAACACGGTGATCTCTACCAATTTTTTAATTAAAGAGTAACAACACTTTCCAGCTTCAAAGCACAGTACGGATATAAACTAATTAACATATAACAACTGTGTGAGGAAGTTTAGAAAAATAATGAATTCCTCAACCCCCGAGAGCCGATACCGTATCAAAGACCAAGAAAATTCTTGCAATTGTCCCATTTCCTAAAGATTTCAAATGCAAAATTACAAGAGAACAAAACACCTATACACTTTGCATAAATAACCGAACTTTAAAAAGCCTAATTATAAAAGGCTATATTTTAAAAGCACTCACAAGTCCATGTAAATGAACGCTGTGATGCCAAAAATATTTTGCCCAAGGTTAAACTGAGAAAATACATATTCCTAAGTCATTTTTGATCAGCGGGTGATTGCAGTACTTTGTTTTTATGCCCAGCCCTGAAGAGAAATCTGACTTGAAGAGCCATTAGCATACAAATGGGATCTGAACTTTCAAAGCTTATGTAACTGTTACTCCATTACAGATAGCTCAAATCAATTAGGTTGTTAAAAGTCAGAGAATGTATCTTTGTTTCAGTTTAAAATATGAGTATTCCCTGATACCTCAGAGACATACATGAAATTTGAAGCTGGTAAAAATGCAGCTTGTTGAAAAGGAGGGAAGAAACCCCAACCAGAATTCACTTAATGTTCTCTCTGCCACTGTTATTTTCCTCCCTCCCCTTCTCCTTACTTCAATGTTCCTTCCCACCCCCCCCAAAAAAAAAAAGGGATGGAGAGAAGGAGACAAAGTTTTCCTCTTTAACCAATTTGATTCAGTCTTCAAACCTAGTAAGTGTGAAACTAGAGGGGTGTTTATCCTGCTTACTGGGACAGACCTCAGCACAGCCGTGACTACGTAAATTCTGGGTCCCTCTGTAACGACCAGAAGGAAAACAATTAGGAGAAAGCCGAAGACTTTGCTGCCAAGCCTGAAGGATGATTTCAGCAAGTATGGGAAATGCAGGCACCCACAACTAACAGTCAAAGAAATAACTCCATTTATTTCAGTTAGTCCCAACTGTCCAATTTTGTAGGTTTTCAGTCAACGGGCTTTGCCAATGCTTTCGCAAAATTAACACGGATCCCACAAAAGCAAGACTCACTGATGAGCCTATTTTAAACATTAGGAAAACCAAACAAACTCCACTGGTATCTCACCAGAAGGTAAAAAATGGTTCTATGTGAGAAAAAACAACCACATTTTTCAGAATTTGAATAGCCGCAATGAACATTCTGCTTAAAATACTTTGAAGACTAAAGCGACAAGATGAAAACAGATACTAATGGTGTATGTATTTTATTAAATGTTATAATTTTACATCTTCATATAGACAAAAATCATAAAGAGTGAAAAACCCAAAGCCTGCAGAACAGAAGAGCTCTTGTAAGCAAGTATTTTGCAATAGAACGTTACATGTTTTCAGTGAATCACGGCATGATTTGCCTGAAAAATACATAAGGCTGACTAGACTTTACACACATCATCACGCACTTCTGCTTCGGTTTTACATTGATACCCGCAGTAGACCTTCTGCATAAACAATTTTTGAAAAGTCAGTTAAAAATGCTACAGTAAATCCCCCTCTCTCCCCCCCAATTCAAGAGATGACCTGCCAGAGGCCAAAGCAATACCAAAAGAGGAAGAGGAGCTAAGTCCTTCTCTGTCACTTTATGGTGTCCCTACGAATCGGGCACGTTTCCGCACGCGTAACCATTTACTGCTTGCTTCAAACTCTGGTTGATTTGCCTGAGCAAACGTACGCGTACTTGTGGTATGCGGAGAACTCCACTCCACAAGTTCACTCTTTCCCGAGTATCTTACAGCAACTAAAGAATTTACGTACTGCACACGCCCCAAGAAAGCATGAAAAAGGCGATTTCTTCACCTCCCATATGCCACAAGAAAAGCCCACATTTTATTTGAACTCATGACGTTTTATTACCTTAAAACTGCATTTCTCAGGTAGCAACAACAAAATTGTCAGTACAAGCAGTTCCTCGTGAAGCTTGCTCAAAACGTGGTGTGCGTTCTCAACACCGGTTGCATATCCTCAGAACAGCGAAATCGACAACACGGATCAACAGCTGTCAAAATGGTCTTACACGTTCCCAAGGCAAAGAAACGCATGTAATGGAGCATATTAAAAGTTTTATTCTATATAAATGAATTTAATACCACTCTTTTGCTTGCATATTAGAGAAAAGCTGGATCGAAAAATGCTGTTTTACTTGATGCAAGGGTTTTGAGGTCCCGAGTTCTTAGCAGAATCCATTCCACTGTTCAACACCAGGCTCAGAGGAAGTTCTGTATCTAACAACTTTCTGCTTTATCCATATTACGGAAAATGTCAGCATGCCATAAATGGAGCTGTCAATTGCAATCCTTACTCCAGGATGCACATGGAACTTTAAGTAATCTGGGGCCCAACCATGTTAAGTTAAACTTTAAGTAACCTGGGACCCTTCTTTGAAGAGAAAGACCAGAATATTTAATAGGAGCAAAACTCTTGCTGCAATAAACCACAAAATACAGGACTGGGTGCTTTAAATCGCTGTGGAGAAATAGCACAGTATTCTGCCTTAGCTAGAGCTTTCTGGCTGACTCCGGGGCTAAGGAGACCGTATTTCTCTAGTACAGCACTGGTTTAAATAAAATAGAAAACAAACAAACCACTGGGGAATACATACCTATTTACTATAACGCAGTGGAATTTCCAAGCCAGCCAGAAATACGACGACAACATTTATGCAAAAGCTTCATGCCAACACAGGAACCATAATTCCTCACCCCATACGAAACTCTCCCACGTAGCCCCAGTGGTGTTGCCAGTGTGGATACTCAACAGTCTAACCTCCTAGAACTGGGCTCGACCACTTGTGGATGTATCTATCCCTAGAGGACTGCGTTACGGCAATCTTCAATGATGCTCTGTGCTAGATCAAACACACAGAAAGGTTCATTTAAATTTGTGCTTGCCTTTGTTTCTGTAGGGGGTACAGCACCATATGAATCCCGATTCCTGTCAGCTGAGGCGCCGGCAGCGAGAACAGCGAGCCTAGAGCTGTTCCTGGACAGACAGATTGAAGCACAGACGTCTAGGCACGAAGGAGCAAGCACAGCCTGGTGGCTGCTCCTCATTTAAATCAAGCGCACGCTTCTGTTTGCCTATTCAGCGAAACTTACTCAGATAAGCAAAAGAAACAACAATTACTGGAAATAGGTAATTTTAAAAATATAAAACCAAACAAGAATTGTTTTGTTTACAAAACAACTCTCAGTCCTGTCATGTTGTTTTCACTTTGGCAAAATAAACTAGGTTGAACTGCTGTGCTCGGAGTACGAAGCGGTATCTGCAAGGATGCTGAAATACCAGAGGGCAGCTAAAGGGAGACCCTCCCCAAAAAATTACCCAGGGAATTAAACCCTTCCCCCCCCTCTGAAAAAGAAAAGCCCACAAGGCAAGACTTGCAATCTTAGCTTACGAGACAGAATTCTGAGGGACGAGCTGATCCCTACACGTGGGTCCTGACACACGGGAGAGGAACCCCAGCGGCGCATGACTTTTGGGTCTGGCCGAGAAGCGTGACGCGCAGTAGCAGGACCTTAAACTCAAACCTGAAATGCAACACAAACCCCAGCCGCAGACGTGGGAAACAGCTTACCAAGAGAAACTGGTGGACTCACCAATACTCAATCTCTACAACAAACAGGGAAGTCACTCCAAAGCATGCCGTTTTAAATGAGCACATAAACACAAAGCTAATGGATCAGCAAGACTTAGAAAAAAAAGAGTTGGGAAGAAATCATAAAATACAAAGAATGGCCTTTCAAATGAACATTCAGAGTATAACATTTCAGGAATGTGTAATATTCTGGCAGCTGTACGTTTTTTGCCTTCAGTTTCTCTGTAAAGTGAAGAAAACATGCACCTAGAATATCTCAGTCTGACAGAGCGCCTGAAACACACTGTCAGGGGAAAAACGTGGCGCTGCCAAAACACGAGCCTTTTCTTCGAACCAAGTACACACTCAAAGCTTCTAGTGCCTCGTGTGTACACAGGCAGACACAGCATTATTTAGCGTCTTTGCATTTTACGTACAGGCAGAGCTAATGCTCTTTTCATGGTATACATTATCATGTGGGGAACACGTTACAGCAGATGGACCTTTGAACTTTTGCCTTCGCAGCAATGGCAATTAGCAATACGATTTTACATATTCCCACCTGACAGGCGGCAAAGCTCACAGTCCTGCTGCTCCAATACCCTCGCCCTGACTCCGCTCAGAATCACGTAACTCGAGGACAGCACAAGACCACTGTGGAAGACACACTTTAATATTCTGTAACACAGAAAAGTACGGTTCTCGTTCCCATAAAGATTAGTTTGAACCCCGAGTCATACGCTTTAATCTCTCTTCTAAATGTTTTTTTGGCTTTCATTATAAAGGCACTAGACTGTTTTGGTATTCATACAAATATCTGCTTGCTTTGAATCTTGCTGAATGATCTCCTCTGGCAGCTAGTTCCACTCTAATTACATGGTCTAAAAAGTATTTCCACCTACCATTTTTCAAAACTCCCACTTTCTAAGGATCAGTGAATGTCCTTTTGCGCTTGTACTATGAGACATCACAAAGTTATCCTGCCATACTAGTTCCTCTTAATGGTCTGACAAACAATCTTAATTGAGTTTTAACATGTCCAAGCTATCCGTTTTCGCAGCTGATCATACAAAAAATATTCAGCTACTATGGTTAATGAGTGTGTTTAGAAATACTTTAATGCTCTGAAGGAATAAGACACGGATACCTGTTGCGGATGAGGACTATGCTGTTTCCACTGCCTTTTTATGACCACTTTTCTTGGAAAGCTATGGTAAAATTAGTTTTATAATGTCTTTGCTAAAGAATACTAGAGTCCTGTGACAGAATTCTAAAACAAATCTTGGCTTCACAGCAGCAGATGTGGTTCAGTTTAACAAGCTAATAAATATTTTAAGTGACTAGAGAGCTGGGACTTTTATAATACGATCCAGGTTTAAAAGCTAAGAAGGGAGTGAACAGGTACTAGAAAAAGAAAACAGACAATACCTGGGTGGGTTTCTGCCTACTGCTAAATTAGGGAATGTGGACACAAGCCGCTTTTGTAAAAACATTCCATTTTCAGCAATACCTGGAGAAATTATCCCAATGTCGTAGCACAAGGCAGGGGCCTACAGGAAAGCTGGGGAGGGACCTTTCACAAGGGCACACAGTGACAGGAGAGGGGTGATGGCTTCAGACTGGAAGAGGGGAGATTTAGGTAAGACCTCAGGAAGAAGTTTTTCACTCTGAGGGTGGCGAGACCCTGACCGGGGCTGCCCAGAGCAGCTGTGGCTGCCCCATCCCTGGAGCTGTTGAAGGCCAAGTTGGACGGGACTCAGAGCAACCTGGGCTGGTGGGAGGGTTGGAGTGAGATGATCTTTAAGGTCCCTTTCAACCTAAACCATTCTGCGATTCTATAACATTACACTGCAAACTGAAGACTTCTGTTTAAAAAGCTTGGTGGATAAAAGTGATCACCGATGGGAAAAAAGTTAAGATACACAAGTTCCGTAGGATGCAAATTACAAATCTAACCTCACTACGTCCTCTCACACTTTGCTACGCGAGATGGTCACGCTGCATCATTAAGTGGTTCAAACACTAAAGCATGCAGCATCCTCAACATTTCACACCGCAAGAGACTGCCTGGAAAGAAAAAACAAGAAAAAAGAAAAGTGAAAGTGGAAATAAGCCTTCACACTAGACTCCACAGGCGTCTTAAACCAGCAGCAACCCCAACCACAAAACCCCGTGCTCTGGAGAAGGTGCAGCTACACCAGCCGAGCAAGCCCAGAGGCGGCAGGCGGGCCAGCAGCGACCCCCGAGGGGCCAGCAGCCTCCCCCGAGGGGCCAGCAGCCTCCCCCGAGGGGCCAGCCCGACCCGCCGCGGGGAGCGCCCAGGGCTGCCGGCCGGGAACCGCGGCCTCCCAGGCAGGGGAGGGGACGGCACCAGGGACCGGGGGTCCCCGCTGGAGCACCCCCGGCCGCGGCAAGGGGGCCGCGGCTCCGCCACCGCCCGGAGGCCCCGCCGGCCGCGACGAACCCTCCCCGGGGAGCGCAGGAAAACGCTACTCCCGCCCGCAACCGCGCCGCTTCCCCGCTCCGCCGGGAAACGCTCCCTCCCGGCCGCAGCGGCTCCCCGGGCTGGGCTCCCCCGGCCCGGCCGCCCGCCCTTCTCCGGCGGGGGACGAGCCCGGCAGGGCGGCCGGCCCGGGCACCCGCTCACCCCGTCCCCGCGGG
>VZSF01003086.1:81591-131562 GCA_013398295.1 Chionis minor
CACGGGGCCGCAGGCTGCCCGGCGGGGATCCCGGGCGGCGGGAGGCTGCCGCGAGGGATGTCAGCGCGGCTGGGCAGCGGGGAGCGACACCAACTTCGTCCCTGCTGTCACTGGTGGCGGCAGGAGCGGGGGAAGCGGCCGGGATGTACCGGGCAGCAGCGTGCCGGACCGCCACCGTCACAGCCCGTTGTTGGCATTCCCTGTCAATACTGGGAACGCGGCGGAAGATACTAGCATGTTGCATACCAGATTGATTATCTGCTCCCTCCGTGTTACTAGAGAGTACGGTACAAGCTTGTTGCTCAATTTCATGGTACTCGAGAGGACAGGCCGTCTTATTTCTTTGTGACTGCTGTGGCGAGCTCCAGCCTGGATATGCCGGGATATTCCTTCCTCTGTGGTGGTGGTGGTAGCACTTGTTCTGATCCCAAGCCTATTGTTTCGGGTAGGAGTGTTTCATAGCCTTCCGGTTGCTCACGGGGCACTTTTAAAAGCAATTTTGAGATTGTGATTATTGACTTTGCCTTTCTTGATAAGTTAACACTGTCACAATACGGTAGTCCACGAAGAGGTTCTCTAAGTATAACTATTACCCTGTTGCCTTGGGCAAGTCACAACCTCTTTTGCCATTTCTCCATCAGTAAAATGGGGATAATAATACCTCAGAGAGTTGTTAGAAGAAGCAGTTAGTGTTTGTAGAGGGCTTAAAAGACCTAAGTGTTATTAATTAAGCCCCATGACACATTAAGGTAAGAGTTAGCGAACCAGGTTTACACATGGATGAACTGAGGCAGGAAGAGATTATGATTTAGCTAGAGTAACATATTGGATCTGTGACAATAGCAGAAAACAAGTTGTAACTACTTCACGCTGTAGGCACAAGCGAACAGTTCTGTATAACAGATATGCTTCCAAGATTATTTGCCCCTCCCTCATTCCTCCCTCCCCCCCCTTCAGATTTCAGGCTTTTCTGCTTTAGAAGGTTTTGCCTGTGTGACTTCCAGTTGACTGGATAGCTCTAAGGACACGTGTAGCTTGCCCACTTAAAAGTGTTTCAGCAGTTTTCGTAACAAAATATATGTTCTAGGATGCAAGCCAAATCCCGACTTAAATTCCATAAAACATTCTCCACTTTTCCCCTGAAAACATTTTGTGGAACTTAGTTAGGACTTGATCCCATTCCAGTCAGTGGAGTATGCACTAAAGCTGACATTCCTCTTTCATCTAAGAAAGTTCTTTCATTAAAGAAAAAATTCTCTTGTCAGTCTGTCCCAGAAATTTAATGGTACAGTTAGATCATTTTTCTAAACATGTAAAGATGCCACATATGCTGGAGCTGTACATGCATTTTCATAATTTAAAGGTAATTTTCCATCTTCCGACTTCCACCGCAAGTGTTGATAACTTCCTTCTACCATGTTGATTCCCCAGCACACTGATGTGACACTGTTGCAGGCTGAATAGCATTAAGCAGTTAAAATAAAAAAATCTTCTAATTCAAAAGGAAACTTAGTCTTCATCTTACCAAGTTTTTCCATACCATATTGGCTTTTATTTTCTTTGATCATGTGTAATGCTGCTGAGCTTGACACCAACAAAAACAGTGTTTGCAGAAGACTTGTGAGAGTCACGTTTTCTCTTCTGACAGTTTTCTATGTAAATAACTTCATTCCCATGGAAGAAACTTTTTTGTAGGTGTAAGTGGAGTAATAACTTTGAGTACTTGCACATTTTTGTAAACCAAAACTGAAAGTCAAACGGAACTATTTTGGCAAGAGCTTGCAAGAAAAGCTCGAGCAGGGGGTTTGGACAAGATGACCTCCAGAGTTCCGTTCCAACTTCAACCATTCTGTGAGTCTGTAAAAGCAGGATGTGTCAAGGAGGACTGGAATTTGGCAGAAATTTAAAATTAATGTGCATTTCTAGACTCGTGTGTGCTCTGACACAAGCTTGAGACTTCTTGCCCTTTTGAAGGAGTAACTGGAAGTTCCAGAACATCATCATGATAATTTCAAGGTCACAGCTGAAGCCAGTGTAATCGTATAACTCTGAAATTGCCTTTTCCAGTTTATGGATGTGCAGCTTTTCCCTATTCAAACCCCGTTTTTCCCTATCCGTGTGTTCTCAGCCTGGTCTCACTAGGGGAGACAATTCCTATGTATCGTGGTTTTTGGATTTTGATAGTGTCAGCCTAGGACTATTAGGATTATCCCAGATTTAAAGGCTGTTGTCACACTGCCCCGCCACACTCCCCCTGTGACTGCATCCTTATTCCATACTCTCACAGGAGCATTCCTCTCAGACAAGTGCCTTTCTGATTCATTACTGTGAATAGATCAGATATGATGGTTCTTACTCTTATTAGCCCAGCAAAAAGACTAAAGGACTAAGTCTGAATGAAATTCTTTCATTTGCTGGCAGCTTACATTACCACTAAAGTGTTGGCAGCAATCTCTTGTAAATTTTAAATGGAAGATTGTTTTTCATCTATTGTATATGAAAAGTTCATTTGATGTTTATACATCCCAGTTAAGTCTTCAAAGAATGCAAGTATGCACCATAAATGCATAGTTGATTAATCAAATTCATAATGGATTACAATTTTTAGGGGGCAGACTATTTAAATTGAATTGTGCTGCTCTGATCCTGTAAGGGAACAGTAAGCTCTTTACAAGCTCGTTTAAAAAGAGTAGCTGTCTCAGGCGGGGATTTTGACAGTGTCAGGCCCCGCAGAGTACTTTAACCATAGGTTAATTTGCTGAAGTGCAGCGTGTCTCTTCCGATTGCCTGGAGGAGAAGCTCACACTCAGGCACTTGAAAGCAGCATAACATGTTGTTTACATGTTGGGTTGCCTAGATGGCCATTATTTAGTATTTTAGAAAAATAAATATTTTACATTCACAGGTGAAGACATTTTCAATAGCACTTGAAAAATTAAGTGTGAAATCATCCACATCTAAAGCAATCAGTTTCAGCGGTCGGATAGCAGCTTCCCAGTTGGCAGTCTAAACTTTTTCTAAATAGATTACTTCCCAATCAGATCGGTTTCAGTAATTACTTTGATTAAGGTCCTCTTAACTACGGAAAATAAGAAGTTCTTTCATGCTACCTCGTGATCCAAAGAAAACATTTGTCAGGACAGTGTGGTATAAGAAAATAATGAGTGTATTTTCACCTTTGTCGACACTGTCAGATGTGTGACCTGGCACAGAGCCTTTGCTGCCTCAGTTTCCCTATGGGATGGGTTAGTATTTATGGGAGTTCTGAGATCTGTGGACAAGGCGACGGGAAGAAAACGTGCCGCCGCTGGTGGACAGGATTAACTCAGCAGCCACATTGATCTCTGCTGCATCGTAACATAAAAAATACAGCTCCCCATGGGGAAAGTTTTATGGGAGTCCAGCCTCATCAGTCAGATTTCTATGCATCTCGCTAAAAATAACCCTAAAGCCAACATTTAGGAAGCTGCCTGTCTGTGATCTAAGGAGGATCCTCTGTCCGCTAGGTGATGCCGATGCCAGAGTTGCCTATAAAAGAGGTGATGGAAATTGAAGTTATCCCCAACAGTCCCAAGTCCTATCCCAGGACTTCTTTTTGTTGGGTGAGGAATCTACTTATAAGGCATAAAACACTTCTAGTTTTGAATTCATAATATTTGTTGTAGCAGTGTAACTTTAAGCATAATGTTATCATGAAAATAAGTTTAACTAAAAGGAGTTAACTCCACAGCATCTGGAAAATAAGCTACGCGTACTTAGTTAAAGTAGCACGATGCTAAAAACAATATCCCACTATTCATTGTCAATATACCAGGTGTAAGTAGGAGAAAAAAAAGATCTAAGACTCTAAAACATTTGAGTTAGAATCTACCTGTAAATAAATCACTTTGTTTTATACATATGTGTGTGTATATGAACATACACAGTGGCAAGACAGCAGGAGTGTCATTATCAGCAGAGTGAGGCTGGGAAGGTGATACTGTAGGGCATGCTAACATCCTCGAGCCTCATATGAAAGAAAAGGAACCTGTCCTTATTTAGGCTATGTTTAGGAATAGCTAATTTAAGTTAATAAATTAACAGGAACTCAGATCAAATCAGAGCAGTAGTTCTAAGCCACTTAGCTCTACCTGCACTGATTCAGTGTAAATTGTAACGTAGTTTACTTTAGGCATGTTCTAAAACATGATTGCTTTGATTCACCCTATATTTTAGGAGGTGCTAATTAGAGGAAGGTAGGTAATTCAATCTAAGGATTAGACTGTACCACAAGGACTGTACTGGCACAGCAATACCAGCCTCGTTAGTGGTAAAACCCCTACACAAAGGGGTTCCTTTTGCCAGCACAAGTTGCGTTTGCACTTGCGAGGAGGCTTGTTACCCTAGCTATATTTGACTGGGGAAAAATAGTATTTCCCTGTTCCCTTCACATTTCTAACGGGTAGTATTGTACTGGTAAAGCCTCTGGTTTAGACACAGTCTAATGTAGATTTCCTTAGTCTAGGTAGAGCTTCAAGGGTGCTCAGTGTAATTTACTTAGTATACAGGGGCTGAAGGTGCTGGAGCAAAGAGTCTAATACAGGTATATTTATTTCTTACCCTCTGTGGTGGGATTTTGCTTCATCCATTGTAGTTTCCTCTAGGCTCACTCATCAGTAGTTTATATCTCATAGCTGGTGTTTTTGGAGTATTCACTGTTTCAGGAAGGAGTGGGCTGACTTGAGGTGACACCTATCTTCTGTAGTCTCCTTTGTCTCTGCTGCTTTTTCCAATACCCTTTTCACGTGACATAACACTGCCTGAGTTGCTTCTCCTCTCTCCCTTTCCCAGGAACTTCTCTCATTTACTGTCCTAGGGGAGCTCATTTAGGTGCAGCAGGCTTCCTTTTATATGAAACAGTGCCTTTGGGCTGTCCTGTGATGCCCACTCACCTGATTCAAATCCATCGCCTGGGAGGCAGACAAATCCTGTAGGTGAGGGTTGAGTTTATTCTCTTTTGAAAACGTGGCTGACTGTGACAGCGCTTGTACCACAGTCTGCGTTTCTGTGTGCTTGTCTGAGAAATGATGCAGAATGTCTGTCACAAGTTAAGCAATAAAGAGGACAAGAGAAAGCTAGTTATTAGTAGTAATGTGGGCAACGGTTTAGTTGTTTCTGTGTTTGCTGAAGAAAAGCATAGTATGAACTGAAGTTTTAAGGTTTGTTTTCACAGGGGGGTGTGTACACAAGAAGTAAAGGAGGTAATTTATAAATAGTAGAAATATCTACAGGAACGTTAAAGGTACTTATGGGCTTTGTGTATACTGGACTTAAATATAGTATATTTGATTGAATTACCTAGCTCAGTTTGACACCTTAAACTCTTGTCAAGACCAGCCAGTTTTAATTAAATCAATTTAAATGTGCTTGGAAAAGCTCGTTTATTTTGCTTATCAGGATAGAACTGATGAATATTAAAGAAGAAAACAAGAATGTTAGTGGACTTTTGATACTTCTAATTTATGTTCTTAAAAATATAGATTCTGAAGAAACTTGTGAAGACTTGAATGTAGCTAAAGTGACATTTTTAAACAGTTGTAATTCCTGGATTTGGAGTTCCTTAGTTTTGTGTTGCTTAGGGAGGAGAAAACTTAGTAGCACTCTTAAGAGTCTTTGAGAGCTCAGTTAGAAAAGTGGGCTGTATGATAATTTCAGGTGAAGAGGTGTTATGCTTAATTACCCTGTTGGACTTATTTGAAGATAATTCTCTTTTGATAGTAGATTGGTTTTTTATATACCTGGAAAATGTTTGATAATGTTCAGTCTCAAAGATTAATAGTTAATATAAAAATGTCCTGATTCAATTAGCATAATAGGGTTCCAAACCATAAAATAGTTTAAGATTGGAAAATAAACATTTGTCATCAGTGGTCCATGCCTTCAACATGAAAAAGCTGTTTCAAGAAGATTGCGCTTTGCGCTTTCTCCTCTTTACGTGTTTTCTGTTCCCTTTTAGTTTAGGTGCTGTGAGATTAGAGCCGTGTACGTGCCGATTAACGTGCCATTTACTTCGTTGCTGGGAATATGGGAGGCTCTGTGCCTGCATTTTCAGGTAGCTGATATTTTGTCAGAATTACTAGGGTAAAGGACTTTGTCATTGTTTGATGGTTTATTTTTATTTTTAAACTGAAGTAACTATGCTGATAAACCCACTGCTGTTATATCAGCTTTCTCGGAGCGTTGTCAGTCTTCGTCTGTATCGTCAAATAGTGCGGTGCAATAGGAGCAGCCCTGCAGGATGAGCCTCTCGGTGCTGAGGTCTCGATGCCCATGTTGTTTGTGTTTCTGGAGGTTTTCGCTCGATCTGGTCCCGTGTCCGTTCGTGGTTGAAGTGTACCTTCCAGTTCGGTTCCAGTCAGAGCGCTTCAGTTTGTGTGCTCTGAGAGTGCTTTATGAATGGGATGATGACAGGATCTGTTTCAAAAACTCAGTCTAGATCCAGATTTAAAAACTGGTGCAGGCTTATGTTAAATGGCATCTTGCCTTAGGAGGAGGCAGAAGATACCTTGCTGCTTTTAAAGTTTTTGTTTGTGTTAATCTCCTTGTGAAATGAGTGAGAAGCATGCAGCAGTTGAGAGGAGGGACAAATCTGATGTGAAAAAGCTGTGAAGGAGGGTTGAGAGCCCTCAGTTAACCGTCAGGGGATAGACGCAAATCAGGTGCGGCCGTGCAGGGGTTCTGAGGGAAGCTTTCTCACCTGCCGGTGGTATTCGGCTTAGCTCTGCTCTTCCCTCTGGCTAGACGAACGCTCTGCTGCTCTGCACAGAGGCTGCTGAGTTAACCCGGTTTGCAGTAGCTGGTTGTTTAAAGTAACCTGGCTGGACTTTGTTTATCCTGTGTGCTCAAAGAGAGTGTAAAAAAACTAAGTTCTTTATATAAGTATATGTTACTGAAAGGATTAGGAGAGAATGATTTTTATTTTTTTCCCCCCACTTTAATGTGCAGGGTTTAAATATTACTCTGTAGGAGTTTTGATCAGCTGTGGTGCTCAGGGATGAAAGATGTTAACCGTTGTGCTTAGTTTTTTCTTTAAACTCTATTTCTGATTTTTTTAATTGTCATGTTGTAAGTGTCATAAACGAGGATCCTTCTTAATGAGATAATCATGAACGCAACCTACAATAACCCGGTGAGTTATATGTTGTTTCTTGAACAGCAGAATTTCTAAGGTCTGTTTTCCCACAGACTCTAGTCTTTTGTGCCTTCCAGCCCTCTCCTCTCCTGTAATACCTCCAGACTCTATCCCCAGTATTTCAAGTATGCCGGCCTCCTCTTTGCCCTCCCTCCTGGCGGCTGAAGTGCCTGTGCTGGGTTTGCTGGCTGCGCTGGAAGCAGAACGCGTGGCTGTTCATTCCCTGCCGCTCTCTCTTGAGCTGACGTTTTTTAGAGGTAGGCCAGGAGAGGAGAGAGGGGAGTGTGTCTGGAGTGGGAGTGGATGTGGGGTAGGGGCTGCGCTGTGGCTGGCTGTTGCTTATGGGGAGGGCTAAAAGGGTCTGTCTTACCTACGGAGCTTTTCATTTTCAGAAAACTTGTAAGAACTTGGTGTGTTTCAAACTTGGTGTTTGAAATTTCTCTCCCTCTGTGATACTGGTCAGCGGGGTCCGCACTTACCAGGAGTGCACTGACAGACACACAGACAGTTATGGACAGTGCAGTTGTGTAAACCTTGTTTTCTCTAGAAACCAGGCTGTAAAAAAATCAAGTGTAATCGAAAAAGCTTATCAACATTTATGCTAAAGAATACAACCCTTCAAAAAGTACAAAAGCAAATGACACCCATGAAATCAAATACTGTTGCTTTAAAAATTTGTGACCGGATGATCTTTGTTAAAATAACAAAGGAAAATTTTAAAACCAAATAGTTTCACTGATCACATCAACAACAAGAAAAACCACACACCACCAAAAAACCAAACCAGCCTCCCAGTTGGTACCAGAGCAGCTGAGGCTGTAGTTCCACAGCAGCTTAGAGGAGTCTCTTGCTGCTCCAGTCCCACTGGCCAGTGGATGAAATGGGCCCGGATGTGTTCTTGGCCTTGAGAGCAACGTGGTGTGACACCGGTTGCATCCTCCCAGCTAAGCTCTCTTCCTCCAACACAGGGTGACCTCCTCTGTCCTGCCTGCAGGGAACAGCCCCCTCCCAGGTGCTGTTTTGACTGTTCCTGAGCCCTGTCCCGCCGTCGATACCACGGTGACCGTGCCGGAGAGCGTGCTGGCAGCGGAGCGGTGTGTTCTGTACTTAGCCATGGGTGACCACAATACGGGGCTTTAACCCCATGCCCTGGGCTTGCCGGGTTACTACTGTAGCTGTCCTTTCCCCTGCCGCGAGTTGTATGTGTTTATTCCACCCGTCAGTCTGTGCTGAAACATTGCAGTTTACTGAGCTGGCCTAAAACTATGGCTAACTGGCGGGTGAGCTGGGTGCCAGGGCTGGCTCGGGGAGGTGCAGCAGTAGGACAGCAAGGAGATCGGCTCAGGCTGTCGTGGAGCCACAGCCTGTCAGAGCAGCGCACTCTTATCGACGTGGGTGAGAGGGAGCTGTGCCGGAGAAGGGAGGCTGGGACTCCCTGTGCCAGCTGCCCGGCAAGAGCTACCGTCTTGCAACGACATGCTGAAAGGCAGCAAGTGGTGTAGTCGGGGGAATGAATAGCTCTGTAAGTTGACTTTGCTGTCAGAGCAAGCGTCACTGAACTGCAGCCTGTCGTATGGATAGAGTCGGCCATAATGCACAGTGAAAACGTACCTACTGAGCTGGAAGGGATGTAGAGGAAGGAGGCATGGAAATTAGAAAACATCCCTTCTGTTTTCATTAGAACATTTGAAAATACCAGGAATACTTTTCCATGATTTTGCTAAATTGTTTCTTCAGCGCTTGTAGTGAAAAGTATTGTGTGCTCTGTCATATATACAATATGGCACAAAGGTAATAACTAACTTTCTTCCAAGTATTTGTTTGGTATTAAAGTTAACTTGCATTAAGTTTGATATTTAAGTTATATTAGGTCTCCTCAGTATCTGGAAAACTATCCCAAATTATAATGTAACTGCCTTGTAATGTAACAAATCAGCTTGCATTGCTTTGGAACATGTGGGATTCCTGATGGAAACGCTAGGTTTACTCCTAGTACTGGGGAATGATTTGGAAAAAATCTAACCCCTGTGTAAGGTCACAGGTGGTACCGGCCCTTCTTGTTCTTGCAGGTTTCTCTGGTTTACAGTCTGTGGATACAGATTTATGGGACCAGTGTGGAGATTGGTGGACTTTAGCCGCCTCTGTTCCGTTCAAATTTACTAGTGCAGCATGTGAATCTGTGCCCTGTGATACAGATGCGCAACCTCTCTTTTCTCTGACTCAAAAAGTCTCTCAGGTTGCTGTACTAAAATGCTACCTGGTTTTGTATGTTTTTGTCTTCAGAACGTCAGCCTGTACCACGCGCATCCGTGAGGGTAGTATTAATAGTTGTGTAGCTCCTACCTTGTTCTCAAACAGAAACTTTCCAAAGTCAGGCACTAGACAAACGGTGTCTTCTCACTCCACAGAACAATCCCCTGCTTGTTTACAGAGCCGTGTCTGCCACTTCCCCGCCATAAAGCTGTTACTTCATTACATCTCACTCATTTTAAAGTGGCCGAGAGATGTTAGACCAAACTGGAGGCAATTAAGTGCTTGTGAAATAAATAAGTGAAATTCAGGGTAGAATCAAAGAATAGTGGAAACATTATAGTGTGTATGCAGATCAGTTTCGGCTTATAAAATTTTTGTTGCTGTTGGTAGCTTGTGCTTATTGTACTTTATATTGTTGGAATATTGACAAGAAACTTCCTATAACTTTCCACTGAATAGCCAATGGAGTTTGTTTTCTCTTGTGGATTTTCCACCCAAAATAAAAAAAGGGGAAAAAAAATTGAAAGAAAATAAAATGTGTAAATTAGCTTTGTTGTGATGGGATCAGACATCTCCCTGAAATGCATTTCAGTTAAGTTTTTGAAACTGAATGAAGTTCAAGTTCATAATGTCTTAATATTGTATTTTTAAAGTTATATGTAAAAACATAATATCACAAATTAGCAAAGCTACTAAAACTTCAGCACTTATTTTCATATCCGTTTTAACTTGGGTGCATGCATGAATTAGCAAATTGGTCTCAGGGACTGAAATTTACAAGAATGAAGTTTTCCATGCGAGGAATAGGCCAGAATGGGCTATGAAAAGCCAGGTTTTAATCAGCATGTATATGGAATGGAAAAACGTTTAGTTTAAAGTTTGTATGGACAGTGACTGATTGAAATCTTGACTGTGATGGCATTTTCTCCGTATTTAACAACTGAGTTGGTTAGTTTTTTATTTTCAAATCAGGAAAGCCAGGTGTGAGAAGAGCGTAATAGGAGCCTCTTACAAGGCAGAGAGCACAGTTTAAACTATTTTTAAAGGTTTTGACGCTATATAGTGCACTAAGGAAAAATGTTTTCCAGGGCAATAAGAATCATATTATCATTTAAAGAGTTTTCATCCTACAGTAAAAATAGTCTGCTATTTTTAAGGCCAAAGGAGCAGCCAAAAACGTTATCTAGCCTTTTAAAAGATAGCAACCTGTCAAAGTCCTGTGGAATATGTGATTGTGGTTCTGATCCCACAGCAAGATTAAGGTGAAGTAGAGCAAGATTAGGTTTTCTGCTGAAGTTAAGCAAGATGCAGCTCTCTTGTCTGTGTAGACCTTGCAAAAGTTATTAACAAACACAGGCATTACTTTATGATTTCCGTAGGCCAACACAGACTTACGTGGGTTTATTAATCTTTTTTTTGTTGTTGTTGTTGGTTGTTTTTTTGTTGTTTTGTTTGTTTGTTTGGCTTTTTTAATTAAAAAATTACCAAATATTGATGAGATTAACAGTTAAAAGAAGTAACTAATTAGGACTTTTTTCAGGTAGCATCCTGGAAGGTCTGTTCAGGAAGCATTTAGCAACCTGTCTGTACCACGGGCTCTAAGAAGCGGGAGATGACTTCCAAAAATAGGCTCCCTGTGTGCCTCGCAGCATGGATTAAATGTCCAGAGAGCCTAATATGTCTAAAGACAGCTGGTCCGTTCCGTTCTCAACAGGAACAGTGCTGGTTCTAGTGGAATTTGTTATCCACTCGTCTAAAGTTTGAGCACTGCAAACTTTTATTTCAAAACATCTCAGCTATTGGTGACCTCCACAATATCTGAGGATGATTAATGAAAATTCTTCTCTTGGCAACATCAGAGATTGTAAATAGTATCTTTCTTCAGCAGCAGATTTTGGGGTTCTGTTCTGGGATTAACTCTTCCATGGTTAACCGAACTGTCCGTTTGTTGGTTAGTAGTCTGACCCAAACTGAAAAGACTGAATTAATTACAAATGTGTACCCTCAGTCACAAAGAGAAAAATATCTTGGCCAGGAGGGAATAAACTTTCAGTTCCAAGTGCATGAAGTATAATCAAAACAAAGCTTCACTAGCAAAGCAATGGCAAAACAGCAGTGCCTAGAAATATGAATGCTAGAACAGAAAAATAAAGAAAGAGAAAATCTATTTTCTGTTAAGACCAATTATAAAAAGCTGTCTTCATTCTTTGGCAAAATCTTTCTAAGAAAGTGTTTCTTTTAGGGGAGATGCTTAAGCTTTGGGAGCGTAGAACTACGTATGTGAGCCCAAGGCAGACGTACAGCGGAATCTTGGTTAAACAAGGGGCCTGAAGCCGAGGGTTTTCAAGTGTGATTTTGTTTCAGATTGAAATGACTTAGTAACCTGAAAGAGATGGAGGAGAACAAAAGGTGCTTTTGGTGAAAGAAGGAAAATTTAGAGGTGCCATTTGTGTTGCGTCTTTGGTAGTTATAATTGCTAGCTATTGTTTTGATTAAACTTATGGGTTTTATACATTTATCCAAATTTCATAACCAAGCACCAACATTTGCATAGCACATATTGTGCTTTGCTATTTTTATAAATCATTGTCTTTTTATTTTGCTTTTACCTACACTATACTAGCATTGCTTCCAGACTTCTTTGAATCATGGTTTCCTAGTTAATAGTTGTCTCTCTAGGAGGCAGTTGCAGAAAAACATACTCAAAGATTTGAGAAGAGTGACAAGTAATACAGTGTGTTGTGAAAGATGAAATACATCAGCTGGAATAACATGAAATTGCAGCAATTTTCTAGGGAAGTAGACTAAGTTGGTTAAAGAAAGTCCAAGAGTCTTTGAGGGGGGAAAAGTCTCAACACCTTTGAACTAACAAAAAGCATTTTCTTGAAGTTTGTAAAGTGCTTTGGAGCCTGTCTGGCTGAAGGACTTTATCTATAAACCATTTTCCTTGACTTTGTCGTGAGTCCAGGCAGGTACATGGTTTCCTGAGGGTTAACAGTTGTCCCGTATTTCTCTGTCCTCACCAGGCTTTATGTCCATTTCCCATGTGACTTGGGCTTCTTTGTCTGCGTAAGGTCTGAGGTTTCTTGAAAGCGTCACTAGTACCATGTGAGTGGACTTCAGCCAGCTCAACATGTCTTCTCACTGGGATGCTGCTTCATTATTGGAAATCCAGGTCCTGTTGCAGCAGTGAAACATGCTGACAAAATCTGACCGGTATTATTTGTTAAAAAGGAAACTGAAGGAAACATTTGTTCTTGGTTCTTCTTTCTGTGGATGTGCCCGCTGTGATCCAGCTTGTATGTCCAGAAATACTTGAACGAGATGAACCTCAGCAGTGAGGTCTGCGTTGTCTGAGCTGGTTGATGGTGGGACACTGAACCTGCCACTGGCTGCTCACAAGCTCAAACAAGTTCAAAACTGATGAAAAGTTCATCAGTTTTCACAGCTGTTAAATTTGGTGACAGTTTGCAGCCTCATGTGTGTTGGTCACGTGCCGGTCTGTATCTACAACATAAGCAGCATGCATTAACACTTTTGCTCAAAATCTAGAAAAAAGTAAAAAAAATTAATTACTGCCACCTTGGCTTTTGTAAAAAAATGTTTCAAGAATTGCTGCGGAAGTAGTGCAGGAAGAATGTTGTGGTTGTTAAACTCTGATATATTCCACACAATTTTTCAGTATGCTTTGGTTTGCAGCGTGAATTTTTCATACTCACTGGTCATTGACTCCATGATGGGAAAAACTAACGTATGGACACGGTTACTATGAGAGAAGGGAGCGTTTTTTGGTTAGCTTCTGTCATTGGGGAGGGAGATGTACTTTGGCAGCAGAAAAAAAATATTCTGTCAACAGAGGCTGTGTCCACAATAGGTGGTTAATACAATCCATAGCAGCAAAAGCTCTCTTGTGTAAAAAATGTTGAGGATCCAACGTAGCTGACACAAGTTTCATCCCTTCCTCTTCTCCTACTGTCTCATCTCTGGGGAGAGGCTCGGGGTCTCCCTCCGGACGCCATGGAGCGCGGCCAGGTGGGCTCGCGAGGCCTCTCCAGTGCTGTGCAGCCCCCTCCCGCGTGCTGGGGAGCACCGGACTCGGACACCCAGCGAGGATTTGTAGCATCTGGCTGACCCGCCTGGGAAAGACCTGGGCATTACACTGGAATGCTGGAGAAATTGATCAGATAGAAAAAACAAACCAAACAAATTAAAAAAAAAAAAAATTCACCTAAGGTGTTCCTGTCACTCATGGAGTTACACTCCTGAAGTGTGCTCAGTTGTTGTAATTCTCTTGGGCTCTTGCGGTGCTCAGGCTTGGAATATATAGTTTTCAGTGGTGGCAATTCGTTGTTATTACGGAGTGCCAAATTAAATGTAGAAATCGTTCAACACTGTAATTTTAAATTTTCTTGTCAGTTGTCTCTTCCTATTGTTCATCACTATTGTTCTTTTACCATCTTAAACTTTTTCCTGTATCAAAAAGCCCTAACCCCTGTAATTATATGTGCCTCACCTAATTTTTCTTTTAATAGTTTATGGAAAAATAGATAAAACAGTAGTACCGTCTGTGGTGGGAAAATAAATCACCCGTAACTGAAAATTTCATGGAAGTATGTTCTTATTTAGAAATATGAGTCATTCACAGGAATTTGTTTCCTGTAGGTACACTGTACCTGTGCCGCGGAAGAACAACAGTATTCACAGGGTATTGAGCGCGGCAGCTTAGTGTGGAGGGACGCCGGGAAACGGGGACTGTGTTGCAGCTGTAGCTTGTTCAGCTGCTGCTTTTTAATAGCTCCTTCATTTCTTATTTTCCTGTCTCACAGATTGTTTAATGATTAAATGTTAATCTTTGCTGTGTATTTCTCTTTTGAAGAAAGAGGCATTTGGGGTTTGGTTGGTTGGTTTTTGCCTTTTCCCCCTGTTCTCTGGGTTTATTACAGATGTAAAAGGAGTTCAAGAAAGAAGGTTTTTTTGAGAGTTTAAAATGTAACAGTTATATAGTGCAGAAACATGACTTGAGTCTTTAAATGTTCAGTGTATTTGCTGTTGATGTGTTTAGTTGGCTTTGGGTTCATGATGTTGGGGTAATACTTCAGTATCAGCTGCTCGTGTGGGAAGGAGTTGCACTGTCGCACCGAGAGAGGACTCTGAGCTCGGGCTCCTGAAAGAGAATCTGCTGAAAAGAGAATTAAAGCGGCGAAGGGAGAAGTTGCTTAGTTCAGTGCAGTCCCACGTGCAACGGAGTGTGCAAGCGCTGGGCGCGGGCCTCAGCGCATGGCCCTGGCACAGCCGCGGCGGCCACCTGGGCCACCTGGTTACCCAGAGGTGCTGCCGGGCCCTTCGCCGAGGGGAAATCCGAATTGTACCTGTGTGAGGAAGGAAACGCACCTACCTGTTTAGACTTGATTGTTTTGACTGAGAGAGTGTGTTGAGTATCCCGGTCTGGTTTATGCTTGTTTCGGAAAAGAAACACAAATACAATTCAAGTAAAAACTATCCGCTGCCAAATACATCAAGCATTAGGAAAGCAAACTTCTGTCACTGAGAGGATTGTAGGTAACTGTTGCGAAGTCCATTAGGGATATTTATAACCCGAGGCTTGATGCCCCGGCTGTGGGGTGGGCCAAAGAACTCTCTGGCAATAGTATACCGATGAGTTGAGTGATTTCTTGCTGGATAAATACATAATCACCGTTGACAAACATTAAATTGGTTCATCTTTTGTCTGCCTAATATTCATTCAGTTCAGTTCTAGAAAAATCAGGCAACTTGTAGTACAGCAGATTTTAAGTAATATTTTCATTCTCAAATTGTAATTTCACTAGTGTCGGTTGTCTTTCAATGTTTTACAATTTTGTCTAATTCCTTTTTACACACATTTGATTTTAGTATTGTCTTGTTTAATTCCTACCCAGGACATGACAGTCATCTTAGATTTTAAGACTCCTTTTTCACAAAGTCACATTGCAGGATGTTTTCCAGTTTTTCAAAATGTGTTTAATGAATGTGGTTTACATCTTTGAATATACTAAATCCCATTATATTTTAGTGTTCATTTACTTAATTCCTAATTCCCCATGGTAAATGGTTATCTATTGTCAATCAAAAACTTGAATTACTTTGGTGTAACTCTCTTAACTTTCAGAGTTTTTTTAACTAGGCAAATGAGAATTAAGAATTGAGAATTAAGAATGTGTGTATGTTTATATACTCAATGTACATATTTTAGGGAGTCCTGACTGTTTCAGTTCTGTGCAATACACCCTTTCCAGAGAGTTCGTAGCACAGGTGATTGAAAATTAGTTTCTGTAACTGGCTTAACTTGAGACCACAGTTATGAGGGGCACAAAAGCGTTACGGTGTAGAAAAGGCTTAAGAACAGCCATGCTCAGGCCCAGGCTTTGGTGTTTAGGTTAAGTGTCCTCCTCTTGTGCTCCACAGAGGGATCTGGCCAGGCTGGCGCGATGGGCCGAGGCCAGTGGTAGGAGGTTCACCACGGCCAAGTGCTGGGTCCTGCACTGGGGTCACACCAACCCCAGGCAGTGCTGCAGGCTTGGGGAGGAGCAGCTGGAAAGCTGCCGGCTGAAAAGGACCTGGGGATGTTGGTCGACAGTCGGCTGAACATGAGCCAGCGTGTGCCCAGGTGGCCAAGGAGGCCAACAGCATCCTGGCTTGTCAGCAACAGCGTGGCCAGCAGGACTGGGGCAGTGGTGGTCTCCCTGGACTGGGCACTGGGGAGGCCCCACCTTGAATCCTGTGTTCAATTTTGGACCCCTCACACCAAGAGAGACATGGAGGGGCTGGAACGTGTCTGGAGAAGGGCAACTGAGTTGGTGAGGGGTCTGGAGCACAAGTCTCCTGAGGAGCAGCTGAGGGACCAGGGGTTGTTCAGCCTGGAGAAGAGGAGGCTGAGGGGAGACCTTCTCGCTCCCTATACCTGCCCGAGAGGAGGGTGTAGCCAGGGGGGGTCAGGCTCTTCTCCCAAGGAACAGGCGATAGGACGAGAGGAAACAGCCTCGAGTTGCTGCAGGGGAAGTCTAGATTGGATGTTAGGAAAATTTTCTTCACCGAGAGGGTCATTGAGCATTGGAAGAGCAGTGGTGGAATCGCTATCCCTGGAGGCATGTAAAAGACAGGTAGATGTGATGCTGCGGACATGGTTTAGTAGTGGTTTGGTAGTGTTTGGTTAACGGTTGGACTTGATGATCTTAAGGGTCTTTTCCAACCTAAATGATTCTGTGATGGCATTGGCAGTTGGCATGGAGACCAGGGAACTGTTGACAGGAGTTGGTGGGGCTGATTGCACTCCATACTGCTTGCTTGGTGCTTGGCTTCACACACACGATGCCCACTGGTGTGCTCCAAGGCATCAGGGGCGCTTTGAACCCTGCGCTCTGTCGCAGTAAGTACTCTGGGAATGGAGCCACTGATGACTTCCAGCTTCCCTCCATCCATCTTCGGACTTCGGTCCCGTCCAGCTCTTGGGAATACCCCAGCTCTGTGCTGTGTGATGTCTAGCTCTGTCCCTCGCAGTGTGTTCTCTCCTGCTCTGCTGCATTACTTGGATGCCCATTCATTCCTTTTATAAACTGATGAAACTGGCATAAAAATGACGTAGTTTTGGTTTGGTTGTTGGCTCAGTTTGCCAGCCTGGTCTCTGAGGAGGAGCAAACTCTGAACTGAGTGAAAGATGAGGAGGGTGCAGGAGCAAGCTGCTAGGTTCCCTCATGCCATCGTACCGTATCTTACAGTACTTTTGAGAAGCTTGCTCTGATAATTACGTATTCTTGTACCTTCTCTCCTATAGCTTTCTGATTTTATTCCCCTTTTCCCACTTCTCAACTTCTCAGCCTAAATACGTTTCTTGTACCCAAGGGACTGTTGCGGGTATGGGCTGCCCCGTTGCTCTGTTTCTGCGCCCAGCTTCCAGGGCTTCCTGGCAGGAAGGATTGCAAACAAAAATCCATTCAACCTGTGGAAGAGAAGAAAAGAATGGTTTCTCGCTGTGGAGGGGGCCGGGCTGACTGGCGTCAGAGATGCAAGGCAGCCCAGCGCGCCCGTGTGAGCCCAGCTCAAGCTGGGATGGTTGAAGTGTCTGTGACTCGCTGCCTGCTCGTCTGTGTCCTAGGGACTGCTGAGATCGGCGGGTCTCCGGCCACTGTACAGGTCGAAGAGCTTCCGAGAGTTACAATTCAACCAAATTAATTCCTGAACAGGAATTATACTATATATAAAACCAGGATAATACTGCTAATAAAATTCCTGTTTCAAAGCATGGGAGGACCAGAGCTCCTTGGAGAGTTTTATGAATATTTTTAACATGACAAAAGAGTGTTGTTTTTCTCTGACTTCCTTCCAACAAATTGCTACCTATCTAACTTGAAATATTGACATATTTTAAGTATTTGGTTTAAAAGTTTTATGCCCGTTTTCTGTCTCAGGCTGTATTTCCTGCTAGGGTTGTGAATTAGTTCAACTCCCACATACAAGAACACTGAGAAACCTTAAATGTAATTGTTCTTTTATCAGCCACCTAGGATAATACGATTTTGGTAAGTCACGCTAAAAGTACATGATTTAATCCACACGATGTTGATAAAAAAATAGTGCTTTCCTCAATATTTCTGAAGTGAAAATACATTATATGTTTTAAGGTATCTTTGGACCATCCTGTCCATTGATGTTTGATAATTTCTTCAATTTTATAATTAAGTCCTCCTGATTTGTACAGAAGTACAATAGGAGCGTATGTCTGTTGTTGTGGATCCTTCCCATCGTAAATCATACCAAAAAATTAATCTGGCAGCAGTTTGTAAGAAAGAAAAGTTGAGATGCGAGTTCTGATTAGAGGCATCTTTATTTTACATCTTTGTATAAGAATGTTATTTTTATCTTTTTATTCTTCTAGTGGCAAGGAGTAGGAACAGAAAATTGGATTAAAATCTTTGGGGATTTTTTTTATTATTTCTCTGCATTGCTATTTTCCTCCTACAGTAGATTCTTCTAAATGAAATGCAAATTTTATTGCAAATATTAGTAAGGAAAAGATATGGACTCCCAGGTTTTAATGCTTCTGTTACTAGAGGGCGCAAGATTATAAGGAACCAGTTTTTACAAGTTTAGCCTATGGTTTCTGTTGTTTTTCCTTAAACCTCAAATATCAGTCCGCTGTTGTAGTTACTTCAGTCATTTAAGAATCTTGACTTGTCCTTTTCCCGTCTGTAAACAGTTGTTGTATTAACTACTGATGGAAAATGTTGGACACAGCCCTATGAAAAACGAAATGCCATGTTTGCTGGCAGTTAAAACAAATATTATATGTAACTAAAATATTTCACTCGTGAGAATACCAATTGTGTACTTTTTTTGCTAAGCCTCCTAAAAATAGTGTCAGTAGTTTTGTTATTCTTCATTAGCTTGAACACCTTTCATTTGAGATTGAGATTTCTCTAACTCCAAACAAAGGAAACTGCATACAGCTTTTGGTCTGTTTTCCAAAAATATTATCACAGCATTTGTATGTTTGCGAATCATATCTGTGCCACCCTTGCCATTACCTAAACAAGATAGTTTGTTGAGACATTACTTATATTTTAAATGCTACATTTATTGTGTGTATTCAGCAATAAGATACATCCGAAGTGAACTTCAGGAGAGCAGATCCTGATTCCTATCCTGATAAGCATACGCTTTTCTTTAAAAAAAATGCTTTTTGTCGTGACTTCAGCTAGGGAATGCCTATTACTGTCTTACCGATAGTTCTGTGCATTACAGCTCAGATGGATTCCTTACTGCCTCTTTTCTCTGCTCCTGGTCCAGTATATGCGTCATTTTCAGCACGAGTAGTCCCATTCAAATCAACCCAAG
The DNA here is from genome assembly GCA_013398295.1 of Chionis minor. Lineage (NCBI taxonomy): Eukaryota > Metazoa > Chordata > Aves > Charadriiformes > Chionidae > Chionis > Chionis minor. The sequence goes on from VZSF01003086.1 coordinate 100,886, forward strand.
TACGAGCTTCAGGCAACTGAAGGTGTATCCCTCAGTCCAGGAAAGCAGTTATATTTGTGCACAAATTTGACTATTCCAGCAGTCCAGTTGAGGGTTGGAGATACATGGGACAGATTCTCTGGAATGGCCTTTTACTCTGCTTTAATAAATATTGCCCTTGCGTGAGCCTTCCTGTGGTCTAATCTTGTTCCCAAATACAGTTGTATTGAAGATCAATCTTGGGTTCCTTTGTTGAATTGCTGTATCCTCACCCATATTGAACGCGTGGAGTCATTTCTGATTTCTTCTTCTGTGAACGCTTGACACAAATGTAGATTTATGCCTCATCTCAAATTTAATGTAGAGACTTAATATGAAGTATTGTGAGGAACAGAGAGCTGGAAAGGACTGCCCAGGTCATTGAGCCTAGTCATTTGATGCTGAAGACAGCAGGCACCCTACAATCCTTTTCATCTTAAAAGCAGGTAGACTTTATTGTTCCTACTACTCCGACTGGAGGGTTATGCAGCAACCTCATTGATCTAATGGGTAGATATATCCGTGGCCAGATTACAGTCATTTGTTCTTCTGCCAATGTTATGCTTTAACTTAAATAGCTCTTCTCTTTGATTGAAATTAAGCCAAATATATGGATGTAAAAGCGCAGCACATCAGAACACTGTCAGTGTTATATAATTTTTTGAATTCATGATCTGAAGCTTAATACATTTCTTCAATGACTAAGTATTCTTGTTTTTTCCTTTTATAGCTTTACATGTGTTACTCATGAAAATGAGGCTGAGAACGCGGAAGGCTTCTCAGCAATCGAATCAAATTCACACGCAACGTGCTCTGAGGGCAAAGAGGAAACATTCAGAGGTGGAGGAGAGCTTACCTGTTGGTGGAGGAAAACCACAGAAAAATGAAACCGGCTTGTTGTCTTCAATCAAAAAGTTTATTAAAGGAAGCACACCCAAGGTACACCATCAGTGGGTTCCTTCTTTTGTTTTTCAATCAGATCATATTCAGTTAAATTTGATTTTAAAACATTTCTATTAACAATAAACAAACGGGTAATGTGGTGGAGGTAAAACGTTTTTGTAAAGAATTGGGGGGCAAGAAGTACCTGTGATAGTTGTGTCAGGTAACGGATATTTAAAAAAAACCCCTAACCAGACCTTCAAACCCCAGAGGAGTCAATTGCAGGCATATTTAAGACGTTCCAATAAATTACAGGATTTATTACCTGGGTATTTCTTTGTGAAAATATTGACTAATAAGTTCAGTAGATTTTTCATTTCTAGTTTAAGGATTCTTTGAATTCGGGAATTACTCGTACTGGCAACTAAGAAAAGCCAGTCTGTAAGCATAAATATGCTGAATATTTTTAGCATTTTTATTCAGAATTATTTCGCAGTCCATGGGTCAATAGAGGTCTAAGCTCACAAACTGAACTGTCGTGAAATTGGTACGACTGCTCAGTGTATCGTTGCAGTGAACGCTGCCCCTGCTTAGCGAGTCGGATTCAAACACTGTCAGGGCCAAGCCACTAAATCTCCTCTGTCCTGATCCAGACAGAAATCTGAACTTTACTCATCTTTGTATGTTAATGCCTGTTGCATGTACGTTTGGAGGGTGAATTTTATATATATTTTATATATATATAGCTTTGATAGGCTGAATGTAACCTTGTAATTGCTTCAAAAACCTGTGGATTTTTTTCTGTAAAGATGGCAGTTAGAAACAAACCAACTTCGTTCACTCCCAGCACTCTGGATATTAACATTGTGTAGCTGTGAATTTTAAAGAGGAGTAGCCAAGAACTCGTAACTCAATTAAAGCGTATCCCAAATTAACTATATGATAAGTAAAAGTATGGTATAAATTCAGAAGGATTTTCTGTTTTTTGAACTAAGTATCGAAATGATAATTTTGTAACAAGCTGAAGTTGAAATAATCGTAGTTAAAGTAACAGTATATTCTTAATCTGTCAAAAATATAGTGAAATTTAATATTTCATGGCACATGTTAATTACCTACCATAGAAACACTGAGGTACCAACAAAGAAATATTTCAGTAAAAATAGATGGTTAAATCTGCTAACATTTTGTTTTTCATTAAACTGGGACAATTAATGTATTTTACATTCAGCATCTATATTGTAGGATGGTAGCGCAACATTTTGGCTGCAAAACCACTGGAAGAAAATGCTGAAATCTATGCAAATTGTTTTACATTGGAATTTTAAGATAAGGGAAATGCATCTGGTTTTCCTTTCGTTTGTCTCTTTAAGGTTTTGTTAACTTTCTCTCTTCCCCTCTTTTTGTCCTCTCCCAAATCTTTGAATTATGCTTAATTCCTTTTTTCTTGACAGTTTTTTTAATATAAAATGTCCGCATTTTTCTCCTGTTTCCTTTCATGTCCTCTCCTATGCCTGTAGCAGGACTTGGCGTGGTTCCAGTGGCATTAGCATGGCACGATAGTGATACTGCCGGGCTATCTTCCAAAGCGTTAATGACTTAACAAAGTAGTCTTGTGGTTGCCATGGGAACACTATAACTCTTTGAGATAGTGCGTGTGTACAACTTGCATAGTAGTTCGTTTATGGCTGGGGAAAGATCTAAATCAGCCCCGAGGTTATCTGCATTTATGGCAGTCCAGGTATTCATAACAAGTGTATCTTGACAATTTTGATCATAGTCATGGGTGGTTCACCTGATACTGTAAAGATGTCTTGTTAGAAATAGTCCTTAAACAAACCGAACCTGAAAAACCATGGTGGCTCTTCAGTTAGAGAAACCAGAGACAAAACGTGCTCTTCGACTGTGGACGGTGGTAGGTCTGATCTCGAGGGCCTTTGCTAGCTCCTGGCCCCCGTGCAAGTCGGCTGTAGTATGGCGTGCACGATGGTATTTGTCATGTACAAAATGACAGATCTGACGTACCAGAAAAACTGATAGCGTACAGGAAGTACTATTAAAATTTTAAATTAAAAAATATTTTTANTAAAATTGGAAATGATGTAGAACTTGCTGTTACAAGTTCCTCTAAACTCATTCGATTTTGGGGGTTCTAGCACTGTAACAAATTGCACTGTCCTTGAATGAGGTGTCGTTATTTCTAGTCTCAGTTTAGGCTATTCCTTAATACATACGTGGTTTCTGAAAACAGCCTAAAAGCAAACAAAATGTCGGTGTGGCATTGCCATGTTTCTTATGGCACAGTTATTGGTAATAATAGCTTATATTGAATTGAATAGATCATAGAATTCAAATAGTTCATTATATAAATACATATAAAAGATGTATTTAATTCTGTGTCTGTGCAATAAAATCTGGAGTGTATAAACCAAACAGCACAGTAACATTATGTGTTATTTCACCTTGGAATTCTGGTAACTAGTGCAGCACGGGCACAGCAGTGTGGGCTTTCCCACCATGTCACCGTAGCTCCTCTCCCAGGGGCTGAAAGGGGTCCCCACATCTGGCGAGTTCTTCATGCCGCTGCTGATGCCATCAGCCAGATTCCCTGTTTCCGTTGTCGTTTTTGTAATGTTGCTACCCTTGTTACCCGAAAAGCAGAACGAGAGCACAACTCATTTTATGAAGGCCAATGAATAGCTTTAGAAGTTAATTAATTTCTCCCACTTTTTGCCCTGGTGTTGAACATCTGAACAAATGACCGAGAAGATGAGATGCCTCACTGTTCTTTTGTCAGTTCAGTGAGCCATCCCTTTTCCCTCATGGTGTGGATTTGTGGTACACACAGTATGGCTAATTCTAAGTGGTAGTAATTTGATTATTCTCACCAAGGTTGTTGATCAAGGGTATTGCCCGTAGGAAGCTTTGGGGACCAGTGGTGTTCACTTATCTTCCCATAAGGATGTCACTACATGGCCATGTTTGTTAGTGTTTCTTTTAGCTACTGTACTGTTGGCATGGGCTTTAGATTAATTTTTCTAGACGATCTACTTACGTTTTTTTGGAGCATGCAAACTGTTTTTCTCTTTTCTTTTTAAAGATGTGAAACTGCTGCTCCAGAAAGGTAACACCATAATTCTAAAACTGAAATTTTAGTTAACTTTGATATGGTCTGTGGCCTTGTTATTTATTTTGATATTTAATTCAATTTATTTTGCACTGTCTCACACCCTACATTTCGGTGTACTCTAAAATGCTCATGCTTTAGATTTCAGATTGCCATTTTACTAAGTTGTAGTAGGTGCTTTGGGGAAAAGGGGGAAGAAACCTGTCTTAAACGTGTGCCTACACGTATACTTATGCATAGAAAATATGCAAAAATGTTTGGTTCTGTATTACTCATATAAGTACCACAGGGGAGAACAGCCATTTACTTAAAGGTAAGAGGAATCGTTGGGCCATAATCATTGCCTACAACATTTTAACAGCCAAGTTTTGCCATGTGCTGTCTGATCCGGGTTGAGTAGCAGCAAGTTACATACTTGTTTACAATTTAGCGAGCCACTTGGCGTACAGAGCGTGGCGGAGAATTCCACATGGGACGTTGCTGTGCCTGCTTCCTGTGTATTTAACAGCCTGTGAAGTCAAGTTTCAGATAATTTTAGTTGCCTTGTGTCTACGTTTCACCAACTCCATAGCAATTAAATATTTATCTATTGGCTATCCAGTGAAACAGTACTTCAAGACAGTTTTTCTACTACAGAAGTTCCAAGTACAGTTTTCTTTCCCACTACTTTGCTATTTACCTTGAGTTGTGTCAGCTTAAATGAACTTAAAATTCCAGCTGGCCGGATACATGTTGCATATTCCGCATCCGAAGTGGAGCGATAGATGGATCTTTGGTGAGACTTTCCCTAACAGCTCTCATTTTCTGGTAGTATTCAGTGGAGAAAAGAGGCACTACTTAGTATGTTTCTTTTTTCCCCCCCTTTCTGTTTTAAGGAAGAAAGAGAAAATCCTGCAAAGAGAAGTAGAATTGAACGGGATATAGATAACAACTTGATTACATCCACACCTCAAACAGGAGAAAAGCCTAATAAACAGATCTCTCGAGTACGACGGAAAAGTCAAATGAATGGAGGTTTGTAAATGCTCTAACGGTGTGTTGTTGCAGTCGGATGGTGGGTCAGTAGTCTCTCAGCTGTTAACTGATACAGGACGTTTCTTCAGTTCCGGAGGTTATTAAGGGGTTTGTGATTGACTTCAGTAAGACCAAGGCTGAGCTAAATAGTAGCAAAATAAGATTTCTAAGTCTAAGCAGCAGTTCCAACGTTGCTTCTCAGACACATCAGTTGTATCTTCGTAAGAACAATTTGGATGTGTGATCATGACCATCTATTTTGGAACTAATTAAACTTTTAAATTTTTTTTTAATTATTATATATAAAAAGCCAACGATAATTATTTGATTTAGTTCTTCTGCCATTTTCTCACAAAGTGAAATGTGACTTCCCAGCTCATGATCTTTGTGGAAGCAACCAAGTGTCCTTAGGTGTTGAAGGCACGTGTCAAACACAGGCAGGTTTCTGTCGTAGCATCATAGGAAAATGTAGATTGGAGGGGACTGCTAAAGGTCATCTGGGCCCGTCCCCCTGCTCCCCTCACGGCACTGGTGGTCCAGCTGGAGGGGACATCTGGCTTTGGAGCTCGAGCAGGCTGCTCGGAGCCTTGGCCAGTCGAGTTTTGAGTGTCTCTAAGGATGGAGATTCCACAGCCCTTTTCCAGTGTTTGACCACCTCCCCGTGAAAATTATTTCTTTATGAATATCTCTAATAATGACATGATAAAATGGTCAATGACAGTTGAAGTGTCAGCTGTGGTTCCAAATCTGACTTTAAAAAAACCGTTTTTTAGACTTCTAAGGAAACGAGACTTCTGTGATTGTGCTGCCTGTCAGCGTTGCTTCATTCTCCATTCCCCCAGTAACTTATCTGATGTCTGCTTTCTGCCAAGTTTGTCAGCAAGGCAGAGGTCTTGGGGATCTCAGACTCACACGAGGTTTGCAAAATCAGTAGCTAAGTAGAGGATAGAGCTCTGAATGAGTGACTTCAGCGATGGTGAGGTAATAGCACGAAAGAATTACCTGCTTGTCGTTGTCAGGTGTCTGTGTAACAAGGTGGTTTTAGGAGAAGACCCTTTTCTAGTATTTGCTACTGTTAATTAATGGTTTCTTGCGTCCTGGAGAGATAATGGACACCCACCCACTTACAGTGTGATCCTGCAGACAGTGCTCAAAGACGAAAGAGAAACTGTTGACTTAAATCGAGTGTTGTGAGTTCGGCAGCCAGAGCGCGCTGGACCTGGGCCGCTGTTCCAGCGCTGCAAAGTTCCCAGTTAAGATGTTCCCTGTCAGTGAAGGCAGGGAGCTGCAGCGGGCACAGCCTCCGCTTTACGTGGAGCCGACAGGAAGCGTGAAGTACTTGTGCGGCTCCAGCGGGCTCAGCTGACAAAAAGGGTCTCAGCTCACGTGCACAAAATGCATTTGCTTACTTCCATATGGGCAGACGTCTCAAAGACCTGTTGCTGTGAAGTAAATCACTTCCTTTCATTGCAGTCTCAGAGCTGTCTCTTGCATCTTAGCCACAAGATGACAATATTTAGGATGTACTTTACTGCAAGTGCGTGTATATAGAAAACCTTAATTGTTATTGTTTTGTAATATGTAGGTTTATTTAATTCTGTGTCCCTTGTTACCTGTGACAACAGCTAAAAATTATTTTACTTCATCATTGTATTTATGCATATATATGTGTCCATGTGTATAGATGTGGAGAGTAAGAAACTATGGACTTGATGGTGTGAAGTTTGCAGTTCCACTGACACTTCCTCTTGTTTCCATCTAGTGGAGTCCCACTGATACTGACAGCTATTTGTTGTGAAATGCGCGCAGCATCTTAAAGTCTGTCTTCCATCATCAAGCCCATTTAAAGGATTTAAACTTCTATTATTTGTTAATCTATAGCATGCTGTTATAGTTAAGATGGCATTGAAAATTGGCATTTTGGTTTTGCGTTGATATTAAATTGCTGTCTCTTCCTTTTTTTTTTTTTTTTTTTAAATTAAATACTCAGGCTAATTTTCTCGCTGACCCGTGAGCCAGAGGGATCTTTCCAATAGTGAAAATAATGACAATAAAAGAGAGGATGTAACTCTGAAAAACAGGAGCATGGTATTATACTTAATAACTTTTCTTTTACAGAAGCTGGAAGTTACGAAATGACAAACCAACACGTAAAGCAAAATGGAAAATTAGAAGATAATCCTTCCACTGGCAGTCCCCCACGAACTACATTACTGGGAACCATATTTTCTCCTGTTTTCAATTTTTTTTCACCAGCAAATAAAAATGGTGAGTATTATTTAAAAAGCCTGTAGTGTTAAAGCTAAGAATGATAGATTTTTTTTAAGAAAAATGTGTTTCAAATGGCAGTACGCTTTTCATTCAGATTTACGGACTGAGTTACTACTGCCAGATAAAAGGCCTCCTTGATTCTTAGAAGGGTTGATCATTAATAAAAGAAGCAATAAGTTTGTATGCATTAGAACATTGCTTTCATGGGTATAAGTATCTAGTGGTATACCTTTTATTAAAACAACAACAAAAACCAACAACCGAAAACCCCAGCCAAACCCGCGGTATTAGGTTCCTTGTCCCAAACACAAAGGCATTTGTCATGGTCTTCTTTCTGGTAATTTTTGTAACACAAATCAATTGCAGCCACCTTCAGTTATTCTGCAACTTTTTTTGTGCGGTTAGTGATGCTGATCAGTATTCTGATAGGTAACTCAGCTTAAAGGTAATGACGGTGAGTGCACTAAATCTTAATTCAGGAACATCAGGATCAGATTCTCCAGGACAAGCTGTGGAAGCTGAAGAAATAGTCAAACAGCTTGATATGGAGCAGGTGGATGAGATCACTACAAGTACTACAACATCCGCCAACGGCGCGGCTTACACCAGCCAGGCGGTGCAGGTCAGGTCTGCGGTCAACAACGGCTTGGAAGAAGCAGAGGAAACAAATGACCGTGACTTGCCACCGCTTACAGGTAAGAAACGTGTGTTTGCCTTGGACTCAGGTGTGGAAGCTGGATGTGGTTTGTACTCTTAGGGGAAGGCTAGCACCCACATTTTGTATAGATTAATATGTCCCATTCGCCTAGGGCATGCAAACGGTATTAATACTGATTTTTATGTTTAACAGAAAAAATCTCTTTCATGTACTAAAGACACAGTTTTGGCAAGTCTCACCTATTCCTGGTATAACTCAGTTGGCCTCCTAACATTTCTTCAAATGAAAACAAAGATTCCAGAAGAACGGCATTTTTATTAATGTTGAATTCTTCCCCCCATTAAAAAGGCACACCCTAGACTTCCCGGTCACGAAAGACAAATTTGCAACATTTTGGTATCTTACATTAGAACAACATGGTGAGGTGAATGAGAAACATAGAGAACTTCCATTAATTTTCCACATTTTCTTCAAAAGACTCACCATGCATCTTTTTTTGACAAAAATTGTATCCATGAAATTCATCTCCTCCTCTTTGTGGGTGGCCAGCATCAAAATCTTAGCAGTTAGCTAAATCCTCCCTAGACCCTCAAAACGGTGGTAGTTAAGTAGTACTGAGGGGTTTGAGGGCTCCTCTCATGGAAGCAAATGGAACCTCTAAGTGGAGGGGCTGGCGCGTGCTCCGCAGCTCCGGCCCGCGCCTCCTGGTGCGGCTGGCTGCCCTCTTCCGAAGGGCCCCTCGGGTTGAGCGAGAGCCACCTGCGGACTGGAAGAGCCGTGCCGGCTTCTTAGGCTGGGATGCGCATCCCGGTAGTTGGCACTGTCAGAGGTGTTCGGGATGCCTTGCCGAGCCATGCGGGCACTTCCAGTTTGGGCAGGGCGGGGAGCTCTGCAGCGCCCCAGAGGTGACACCAGGCTCTGGGGTGGCTTCCTGAGGAGCTGCACGGGCTGTTCCACGGGACCCGCGGGACGGAGAGGCTGGGGCTGAAGGGAGATTATTTTTTTCACGGTTGTTCGAGGCACTCGTGTATCAAGTGTAAATTTTCACTTTTAAAAACTGCACTAATAAGACTAGCTCTTGTGGTTTTTTGTTTTATTTTTTGTTTTGGTCATTTTCGTTGAATTTTAGCACCAGTATCTCCAGACAGTGGCTACTCATCAGCTCATGCGGAAGCCACCTATGAAGAAGACTGGGAAGTCTTTGATCCGTAAGTGCTAATATTTGTACTGAAAATATTAAATTGATCAGTTTGGGTATTGGATTAAAACTTTTTTTTTTTTAGTTGGAACATTTTTATATTATGGTAATGAATTCCAAAAGCCCTTAACTTAAAAAATAAGTGTATATTGATGTGGAGTTTATTTCAATTTAAAATACTTATTTCCTGTGCAGCCCTAAATATTTGAAATATGAAGTAGGGCTACAAACATTACCAGTTAAGTCATCTGTAGACATTTCTACAGCTCCATCTGTATTCTTTTCAGATATTATTTCATCAAACATGTTCCACCACTAACAGAAGAACAACTTAACAGGAAGCCAGCTCTTCCGCTGAAAACAAGAAGCACACCAGAATTCTCATTAGTTCTAGACTTGGTAAATATCTTTATAAACACATTCCAAAAGCAGGGGGTATGTAGCATTTCATTTATTTTGTTTGTTGCTGAAATTAGTAATGCACTCTTTAAACAAAAAGGCCTTGTTGAATGTTACACAACTTTCATAGTATTTTTAGTTAAAGATAGTCTGCATTTAAAGAAAAAAATTAATAGTGCAAGAATAGAGTGCTGGCTGTATTTGTTGAATACTTAACATCCTGTTAAAAAACCCCAAACATTACAGTTTCTGTGGTCTCAAACAAAGAATTATCTGTCCCCATAAAGCTTTCCTATATCCAATGTGGAAAAAAATGGGATGTAATAAGTAGGAAAATTCAGTTTTGTATGTCTTGTGTCAAGGTTGATCAAGAAGGAATCTTTTAATTCTTAGAACATTCTTATTCTTAGAGGGCACAATAGCAAATAAATTTATCTTTACAATAGTTTCTTTTTAGTCCCTTTGTTTTGAAAGTTCAGACCCTCTTAATGTTGTCGGGAAGGTTATTTTATCATGAACAGTATCAGTTGGTGTGTCCTCTAGTGGTTGTATGAATGGATAGATTGTTCAAATTGGCAGATGCAGACTGGAACTGAATGACAAGATAGCCTACAAAATTAAAATATCTTCCTATAATTATATGCCTAGCACACGACTCTAAGTGAAATTTTTAAACACTGCAAGAATAATGATTCTATGATTCTATGATAATGAAATGTATAATTTGTTCTAAGAATTCGTCAATCCTGGTGGCACTTGCACAAAAATAAGTTTTCCAGACTGAATAAACCTATGTTAAAATGGGCATAAAAATCCAGAAAACGACTTCTATTTTCAACATTCTTTTCAGTCTTTTCTTTCTTTTATACCTTCTTTTTTTGGTTTTTTACTAGGATGAAACATTAGTGCACTGTAGTCTAAATGAATTAGAAGATGCTGCACTCACTTTTCCAGTTCTTTTTCAAGATGTCATTTACCAGGTAATTAGTGTGCATAGAAAAATATATAGCTTTTTATTTTGTCTAACACATGAACTCTTGCTGCGTGTATTTATTATCATCTTGTTTAAAGAGAGATGAGTAACTGTCTGACATTTAACCACTCTCTGGGTTATAAACTGCAGGCATCAGGTTTTGCGAGGTGGGTCATGGCGTACAGAAGTACCACGGAGCGCTGTTTGTTTTACTGCCGCTGCGACGTGGTAGTGTCGGTCACCGATCCCAGTTGCAAACACTCGTTGCTCCGAGCGGGTGAGCAATCTTTGTAGCAGCGATCCCCGGCAGCAGCCTTTCTCCTTGCCAGCAGGTGGAGGCAGGAACACTGAACACTCAGCCAGTATCGTTTCCCAGGTGCAGCTTCGCAGGGACGGGTAACTTTCTTCCCTTGGCAGGGCAAACCAGCCCGCGCTGCGTGATCGTTTCTTTCTGTAGAGAAGACTTCTTCAGAGCCCGACATTGAGTGGCTTCTTTCTCGGTCCTGAGTCTTGCTGTAGACTTCGCCAGTGCCAGCTGTACCTCTTCACTCCCAGAGGGAGTCTGCTGGGTACTTCGAGTGCTCTTTGGTTGTCTTGTGGCAACCGCTAGGGCTTCCTTCTGCTGTAGGAGGTATTGGCAGTTGTGTGTGTTTCCCGTTGATGCCTCCTAGAGGAAGAAGCATGGGAAGGAGGAACTCTCTCCCAGCGCCTACCCAAGATGCTGCGCTGAGCCGGGCTGTTGTTCTCAGGTCCTTTTGTGTGATGGACCTGGGCGTAGCAACAGCTTCCCCACCGTGTCGTTCACACGGTATTGGACCCCACTGTAGTGTCTGTGGAGAACGAGCCAGTCATCAGGCACCTTAAAAGGACACTTGTCCAGGTATTCTTCCTGATTTTAAAAATGTTTTTTTCACTGCTTCATATTAAAACCCTTGGAATCTTCTGAAAAGCTGAAATAATTTTTAAAGATGGGTTTATCTTATCTCTTATTTGGTGATGGCCATGCACAGTTTCTTCCAGGCTGAACTTGGAATGAGCCTTAGAATTAGTTCTGTGGAGGTTCTTGACGTGGCTAACAGAATCAGGAAGACTAAAGCTCCATTTTTTCCTTCCTTCTCTTATGAGATCTCAGTGTGATTTGAATATATTTTCTGTCTATAGCTGTGGTCCTTCTAGTGATCATATATTTATGCTGAGATCTAGCCGGGGTTTTGCCTTTAGGAAGTGGAAGTCAATGGAAGGAGTGACTTACAGTATTTCTAAAGCTTTATTTCATGGCATTGTACACAAGGCTGTGTAGCCCTTGACACGGTGCAATTGCTCCGTGGGTCCTGGAGAAGTTTTCTCTTAGCTCTCCCTAGAGTCCAGCCTGGATTTGCCCAGGAACAACAGCTTCTTGCAGCCTTGAGAAAGCCGGCCACTGTGTTTGAGCACACGCTCCTGATTGCTGTATTCTGTTTTGCTGATTCTACACCACACCAGACACTGACAAAAAAGTCACCTCTTAACTAAGTAACAGGTAATAAGACAAATATTTTAAGGATACAATTCAGTTCATCTTTAACTAGGGTATAACACGCAAAAAGACAAATAATCGTCTCCTGTGATAAAAGTTGAGAAGTTGTTTGTTGGTATTTCATACTCTTAGCATTTTTAGTCAATGATTAGCCAATTATTAGCATTAAAAATGTAATTTTTTGCTTATCAATTTGACCGTCACCTCTGTTATAGTCCTGTACTAATTTCACATCTCCATATTTCATTCTGAAAGTCACTTCAGCTGGCAACAGAGAAGCAGACACTAAGCCGTCCGAGCAAAGTAGAAGTCAGCAAGTTACTATATATAAAGTATTGCATAATATAACCCACTGAAAACAATGCTAGATGTGAAAGAGACAGTTATGAAGATGTTTTCCGTTAAAATGTACCACTGCTACACTTACATGTACCATATAAAAACATGTACCACTTCCCTGTAGGTTTTCCAGAAATACTAGACAATTATCTATTTATTTTTTAAAGAGTAGAACCTAGCTCAGTGCTCGTTTTCCTACTGAATATCTTACCTTGCTCACAGTAAGTCTGACTAATACTGCAAATGTGAGCCTGGGTTTACAGCATTTCAGTTTTCTTGCCCAGCTGAAGGCATCGAGCCGGTGCTCTTGCAGTAACAGTGTGCTGATGAACCAGGCACTTACCGAAAAGACGCTCCAGAACTGGCCATTGTAGGAGGCTGCAGCGGTAGGAATCAAGATTGACTTGGGCTCTAGGAAGTGTACTGTAAAATACAGCTAGACTCTGGTGGCCTCTGAGTTTCATGTCCAGGAACTCAGCCCAGTTGCTGCTTGTTTCAGTGATAGTAAGTGGTGGTCTGTTTTCAAGGAAAGGTTTCTCAAAATACGGGCTTGTTTGCTTGTGAGTTATTTCTCACAACTTACCCGGAGTTATGCCGAAGAGAAGAACTATTTAATGTCTGCTTATAGAGCGGTGTTCTGCGAACTTAAAAATTACCATGCGATTCCAGCACTTGACATAGAGATTTTTTTTAAACCTTTGGATGAGTCACCTACTGATTTCCATTTAAAAAAAAAATAAAAAAAAAATCTGTGAAATGGGTACAGTTGGGCTTACTTATGTCAGGCTTTTGAGACAATTAATTCGTTTGCTTTCTTGGTTGAAAAAATCTCTAAATTATGCCAGTGTTTAAGTTTTGGACTTAGTAAAAATGCAGTCTTTGCAAAACTGAAGTTTTCTTAAATACTGTATCTGGTAAGTGCTATCTTACATCTCACTGGAAAAAAAAGCTCTTCAAGTGTAGACTTTAGACTTTATATCTTTGTATTGTTTTACATAATAAGATTTTTTTTTTTTTTTGGTAAAGAGATTTTGTTTCTGTTGCTGGCTTTGGGTCCCAGACATGAGATCATCTCACCCTCCGTTCCACTCCAAGGGCACCTTCCGTGCATTAGCAGGCCTTAGTCAAAAGGCAGGTGTTTTCACTCAGCTCCTCAGTTGAAACGCATCTTTTCAAATTTATCACAGAATAATTCACTTTGATCTTCATGATCCTTGAAAGATGTTCTGGAACTCCATAGGTCAGTTGTAGGTTATTGAATATAGTGTTACATGTATTCCATCTTCTGTCCCAGCAAGGACTTTGATGCTTTACTTTGTTACTGCAGTGCAACGAGGCAAACAGTGCTTGGGAATTCTGGCTCTGCCTTCTAATGAACTCCACTCTCTCTGTCTCTTGGAGATAACAAAAGAGCCATCAAGCTTTGGATCTGAAAGCCGGGAGGCTTCAGTGTGTTTTGGGCAGCATCCGCAAAGAAATCTGGTCTTAGGTTGGGAAGACTTAGTTTTAGTTCAGTAGAACCTGTAGGATTGCGCTTCTGCCCCTTGGAGAGCCAGGGCCAGCTACGCTTGGGGCCGTTCTGCCCGGCTTTGAGATGGGCTTTATCTTCAGTCGCTTCAGACGCGGCCGGTCGGAATGAGCCAGGCGTGTTCTCCTGGCAAGCCCAGCCTGCTGCCAGGCTGGAGCACGACCCAGCCCCGTGCGCGGCGTGTGTCGCGTGCACCCTGAACAGGGCTGGCTGCACGTGGCACCTGTCCCGGCAGCAGGGTGTCACCGCTGTGTCCCGGAGGGCTGGGAGCAGTCAGGTGGGCCTGTGTGGGTGCCCTGGGGACGGGGGGACGTGGGTGCAGCTGGGCCGGACGGGGGGTCCTGCTGTGCCGCGGAGCGGGTCAGCGCAGCTTTGTGTGGGCCGGGTGCTACCCTGCCTCTGGTTTTCACCCTGTAAAATGATGGTAACGTTGTCAGGCGCAGAGACGCCATACAGGTGTACTCACAGTCATCGTTGTCATTACAGACATTTTGACACCTAGTGGGACATGTGTCTTTTGTTGGGGCTTTTTAATGCCTGAATGGAATAATGTTTCCTTCCAGTTCTGCCTTTGAAGAATTAAAGTCCTGTGTATTTTGAACAAGGAAGACGTTGAATGGCAGTTTTGATTTTGCACATTTTGATTTTGTTGCCATTGAAATAACAGGATGTGATGATCATTTCATGGGGAAAAAAACCCAAACAAACAAAAAACCCCACCAAAAAACTTTTGAGAGGGCTTTTCATACCTGTTACGCATTTATGAGTGTAAGTCACTTTGAAATAGATGGTATCATGTATCTCTGCTGACAAACTTTAAGTCATTAAAGGTGGTGAAAATTATTATTAGATTTCTACCTATATTTTCAAAAATTGTCTTTCACATTAGATCTACTCACTGGAGTGATGGATGCCTTTTGTTATACTTTGGTCACTTAATTCCTCTGCTTTGGTGACCTGGAGTTCTGTGCCAGCTCCTCGTAGCTGGGTGTAATGATGTGGTTACGCCGGTGTCACAAACCGGGGAAACAGACCAGTGGATGTGCCGTAGATGTCACTGTTAAATTACAGATGTGTGTATGAGCTGTGGTTAGAAATACGTATTCTACAAAGAGATTCTTTTCCCCGGAGTCCTTGTTTGCATTCCCATGTGAAGTTCTCAGCGGCAGATTGATGCTGGGTGGGCACCTGCCTCCGGCGGCATGGCAGCGGTCTGAAACGGGGCACAGGGCAGAGGCGCTGCCATTACCCCCAGCCTGAACAAACTGGAACACAAACCCCGAAGAGTGAGCACACCTGAGCAGCACGAGTGGCGTCACTGTTCTCTCATCCAATTGGATGGGTTTTAAAATTGTTTTAACTGGCCATTGTGACCAATATAATCCAACCCAGATTTAAAAGGAACAATAAATTATGTAGAAAATGTTTTTATTTATATTATATCGACAGACACCTTAGCTTACTGCTTTGGTTGCCAGGAGGGTTTGTGGAAGAGATGGTAAAGAGGCAGTTTCTGAAATGACATCCGTGTCTCTTCCGTAACAGAGAACAGGCTTGTTAATTTGAAGTCAAGCTCTTGAAGAAACCTTAGAACCAAATATCACCCTTTTTGCCTACCATTATTTGCAACTGTTATCTAGTGTGCAGCGAAAACATTAATATCATTTCTGTGACTTACTTTTTAGTTTTGAAGAGAAAGATTTAGGTTGTAATAAAGGAAAACTCAGGAAATTTACTCAGGAAAAATGGCATGAACAGAATAATCCTTTTGGTGTTTGCAAAGAGAAACTTCCCTTAAACTCTGGGTTCCAACTAGGGAGGTTGTTGGCCGCGTTGCACAGCTACAGACACACGCTAGATACAGAGCAAACCTTCAGCATGAGCAGTTTGTGCTGACTGTACAGTCACAGACAGCTGGAATGTTATTAGCGTCTGGTCACCTGCAGAGTCCGAGTTCATTCATCACATTTCTTCTTGTGGTAAGGTGAACACATCGTCTGGTCTCGGAGCAAAACTTCAGTACTGTATTACGGCAAGGGGAGTTGTCATTTGCACAAGGATTTTAGTGCTGTCAGGAGACGTGGCGTGAGGATACGCTTGTCAACTCTGTGTTTAGGAAGTTGGCTTTTCAGTAGTTATCTTGGCTAAGTGCAGCCCAGAAGCCTATCAAGCACAGGCTGTGGTCTCTCCACACTGTTCTTAATAGCCGATCTGAGGGATAATCTTCAATGCCTCTGAAAGTGGGTTTGCCAGAATGAGAAGGGAAGTAGACGCTGTCTGCGTTGTCAACGAATGTGTCTCCCTGTGCCAGAAGCAGAGGCCGCCAGATGTGCTCAGATTGTCTGCTTTTGGGGATTGCTTCTAGTGTAGACAGCTGAAATGTTACTGCAGTAACTGGCCACTCTGCAAACTTAAGTCAGAACTTTAGACACTTTAAAAAAGAAACAAATAAAAGCCATACCCAATTTTAAGCTAAATAATGAAATTCATGTTGGTTCAGAAATACGTGCTTCCTTTAAAGGATGAAGATCTATTGCAGCATGTGCTAACAATATGAAATACTGCATTCGCTTAAACTATCCCCTTTTTCTTCCCCTTTGGTCACTTGGTTGTGTTGACATATAAATTTGATACAATTCAAGTAATACAAATCCTTTGTGAAGATTTACTCTGAAGGTAAATTAAGCCTATTCCTGTCTGTTAAAAAATTGATAAAGCTGAAATTACCTTGGTTGAAATTCGAAGAAGTTCGGTACGCTCCCTTCTCTTTCTGGATATTTCAGTAACTCTTTCATCAAAACTGATTTTATATGTGGGCAATTTCTGAGGCAAACCCAAAGGTAAGCGGAGCATAATGCTGGTGTTTTCCCCCCGCAGCGTGTCATCGCTGTTGGTTCCCATCCTGATCTGTGCCCGACCTCCCGCCAGGGCGTCGTTCGAATGCGGGTTGGAGCGTTGTGCCCCGGGAGGGGGACGGTGCTCGGTGGGTGCCCTCACGCCTGCCCGGCGCTGGGCCAGTGCCCTGAGGCTGCAGCCCCCGTGCGCCCGCGTCTTGTCTCCTGGGTTAGATGAGAGAGAGGGGCACGAGTCTGCTAACAAGGCTTCTTTTCTCCTGAGTCTACAGTTTTTTACAGGGAATAATTTATGTATGTGTGCACTTCTGTGCTGGTGGAATTTGAATTTATGGAAATCTGGAAGCAGCTGAAGCCTTTTATTTTTTTTAATCACTTCTGACACCCCCATATTCAATGTGTAATTCTTAGTGGAGGAAGGTTATTAAGAAGATCATTTAGTTTACGTGCTGGCACACATTACCTAGTAATTGAACTGATGCTGCTCAGCTGGTGAAAGTTGATTCAAGATGTTTAGTCAGAGCAACCAGTTTCTTTTTTGTTTCTTTAGAGATTGTCCAACTTTTATATTTTAATTGAAATTATTTCTAATTCCATCACATTTTCCAGGAAAATTGCTAAGTCTAATTTTATCATCTTATGCTTTCACTTATAACTGCTTAGCCTGCAAGCTAATTTAATATTGTTTTAATTGAGTTACTGTTCTGTAGGAAGTTAATACTTGCTGTTTACTGTATTCATAATGCTCATTTTCACCTAATCATTACAAACTGATACTTAGTAGTGCAGGTGATAGCTGAAGTATTTTGATTCTCTAATAAAAGTCCTTTTCTGCTTCAGGTTTATGTCCGGTTAAGGCCGTTCTTCCGAGAATTCCTGGAACGTATGTCTCAGATTTATGAGGTAAAAACAATTAGACACTACTTTTGAATTTCACTTGTAAATTGTATTTGCATACTTTTATCTAAAATAATTTTTTTTCCCCTTTAATCCATAGATCATTCTTTTTACTGCTTCTAAGAAGGTGTATGCAGACAAGTTATTGAACATACTAGACCCTAAAAAACAACTGGTCAGGTAAAAATAGAAACTTGTGAACTTAACTGTTTGAGCAAACTAACTGCTCTTTCTTAACAAATGCGATGAAGAAAGTGATTATGACATGTTCCTTATTGCAGTGTGTCTCACTAAACTGATTCTTTGTGGTTTTGTCTTGTCTAAGAGTGAGGGAAAATGAAATGAAGTGATTGAATTAGGGCCTTGACGACAAGATAAACCCAGACAGCTTTATATTGCCCTCTGTGGCCAAAACACGCAGCCATTCATCCTCCAGCAAGTTCGGCTTGCTCATGGAAAATGACCTGGGTATCAGAAAAGTGTTTGGGCTGCTTTGGGTACACGTTACAAATAAGGAAAATGAACTGAGATTACTTTCAAACTATTCAAACTTGATTTATTATTTGTAAACTAAGAATTGCATAGTTATCGTTAGAATCAGCATGTTTTTATTTCTTATTCAATCACAAAATAATTTGTTTGTGGGTTTTGTAGTAGAACTGCCTTGGCTTTTCGTTTCTTTTCTTACTACTGAGCTTCATTTGTAAGTGACTGGCATTTCTCCAGAACAATTCCTTAAGACATAAAGAAACTCAGCTGGATGAAATTCTTTCTGTTACTGCTCATGTGGAAGGTGGACTGTTAGGTGGGAAAGTTGAAACCAAAGTGGGGTCTTCTCAGGGATTCACCCTACGCAGGGAGTCCCAGGGAAGGGACCGTGCTCGATGAGTCAGGACTGGGTAAATTCTGTAACTGGGGCGTCAGTGGCAAACACTTCTCTGTGTCATTTCACTGTAATAGTCTTCAGGGAAAACTTGATTTTGCTTTACACGCGTAATAAAATCACTGTTTGGACTGAGACAGTGGTTGCATCCATTGTTTCCACACATAGTTTAGGCACATCGTAACTCATTTTCCTTAAGAGCGTAAAGATAAACTCTTCACTCGTTTTCATCCAGGAACAGTCATCTTATTGCTTGTTCTTATGTGGCACGCACAACAGAATCCCAGTTTGGTTTTGGTAAACTTACTTGCCACTGTGTTTTGAACAGGCAAACAAAACCAGCCTTTCAAATGCTTTCAGTCATGGGAATTTCTGAGCCAGGCGGGATGTACGGGTGAGGAAGGTGTTTGCACTCACAGAAAATGAGTCCAGGAGTGCATCCGTCATGTTGGGTGTCTTTCTGCAGGAACCTAATACATATGATTCAGGACTGCAATTTTAACTGTGTTAGGAACAGGAAAAAGATAATAAAATATTGAGCCAAACAGTATTCCAAGAATTTGCAGAAAGATTCACGCGATGCATGAATTAGTGGTGATTCATGTGCCACTGAAAAGCTGACACCAAGGCATGATTAGTTTTGACATTAGCCTAAAGGTAGACTTGTCAGGCACTCCACACGTGTGACTCACAGTCTATATATAAATCTTTTGCTGCTGAGGTATCAGCTTATTTTGCTTCGTAGCAACACTAGGAACTCAGCCCCTTTATGAAATGAAGCACACTATGTACAGCTTCTGAAAACTTCATTTAAAAATATAAGCACCTTAAAGAAACTGCATTGTAATACCACTGTGTAAAACTCAAAATCTGACTAGTTGACAACTTGGGGTTTTTTAATTATAATTACGTTGCTATTCCATGAAATTTCAGTTATTTATTCCTGGTATTTTTTTTAATCTGAGTCCTTTTAGTCTATCCATCCATTTACTATGTATTTCTTCTGTAATAAATTAAAAGGGAGTAGACTAATTGGAAAGGAAGAAGTCGATGGAATGTTTTGGCCTCGAGGCTTTTTTTTTCAAGCTCTAATAACTGAAATAGGTTAATTGCAAACAGAGGTAACATAAAAAAGAAGACGTTTCTCTTGATCTTTTCTGTTCTAGCACGCAGTGGCATAGAGAGGCCGTGTGCTGTAACAGTTGGAACAAAATAAAAGGATAATAAAACCCAATAAATTGGCTCCTGTGCAGAACTAATCTCTGATCTTGGGGCGCTGCGAGATCACTTGAGTATTCAGGGTCCCTTTGTCAGTCCATCTGCAGAAATGGTTAGAAAGCAAGACCCTGTTGGCAAGTATTTGTTACGTGTGAGTTGAGCTTTTCTGTTTGCATACCAACAAGCGGCTGTGAACTAGATTAACTTGTAATTTTACCAGTAAAAAGCTCACAAGAGAATGGAAGAAAGTGAACAATACTTTAAAGGAGCTAAGTAGATCAGAAGAGAAAAAAAACTGGGTAACATTTGGCAAAGTTAACTGTTCTTTTCCCCTACGCAATGTAGATGATGTAATTCATCTCATTAATCATCATTTTACTTTAATCACAGGCATCGACTTTTCCGTGAGCATTGTGTTTGCGTACAAGGAAATTACATAAAGGATTTAAACATTCTTGGTAGAGATCTTTCAAAAACGATCATAATTGACAATTCACCACAAGCCTTTGCTTATCAGGTGAGAATGCAGCCGTCGGCGTACTGTTCGGACGCGGCAAAACACTTTCTGAAGGAAGGCAGTGAAACATGACGTTTTGATTTAACTTATTGTTTAAGTTTTGTGCTGAAATTTGTATTTACGTTTAGAAACCAAACTCTTAACAAACTACTCAGGTTTCCTTGCTTTTCTCTTAATTTTGTGAAGAGCCGATCAAGTGCAAACTAAGTGAGTTCTTAGAGGAAGAGCCTATATGACCGGTCAGTCAAACTTCTCACGCAGCTTTTCTCAAGAACCAGCCAGTCTGCTACGTCTGTTGCTGGACTCTGCTGCGGACTGACATCGTTTTTAATGCTAGTGAAATGATTGAGAACAAACTGTTGGTTGCAGGGACACACAGCTGTGAAAATTGCTTATGCTTAAATGTTATAAAGTTATACCCTGGGATTTAGATTTTCCCAGAAGTCTGGTATGTAACTATTCCAGTGAGTCCCGTTATATAGATAAAGCGGGATCTCTAACGTCGCACCTACATTAAAGAAGCAAAAACCAAAAACCCATGTGACGTAGCCTCCCTTGTACAAGCTGCATACAGCCAGCACACAGCTAGCATCCCTCTGTGTTCTAACATCAGATTGTCTCAAAATACCAACGCTTTTCAGCTCAGCAGAACTTTTAGAGCTAGTTCTGTTTCAGCTTTGATGTGGAAGTTCTTGTAGTGATGTATGCAAAGCAAGGAGATACTTTGAAATGAATTTTAATACAAACTTTGGAGGAAAAAAATACATATTAATAAACTCTCGCTTGGAAGATTTTTCCCCAAAATGCTATTTCACAAGTCATATTATTAGATAAATTAAGTATAAATCATGGTTGATGATTTTTTTTTTTTTTTAAACTTTAGCTTTCAAATGGAATCCCTATAGAAAGCTGGTTCATGGATAAAAATGACAACGAACTCCTAAAATTGATTCCATTTCTGGAGAAACTTGTAGAGCTGGTAAGCGTTTCCTTTAGTTGGCTCTTCCCCACCCTCTGCCCAAAAATGTGAGTTCGCTCTTGGAAGTATTTTCACGTACTGTAAGACTTCTTGAGTCACTGAGAATTAGATTGCTAAAAGTCATGTACATATCCTCTCTGGAAAGGACACTCCCGGCAGTAATTCAAGTATGTGTAAGGACTTATTTACATAGTAAATGCTATTATTTCTAACTGTGCCTTTAATCGAGAAATTTTAATGGAGAAATGGAGAATTGCACCATCAGTTATAATGAAATTGAGAATCTGTAGGCATTTTGATTCAGTAATGCCTACTGTTGGCTGTCCTGTGTGCCTTTATTCTCAAAACGCAAATAAAGTACTGCTAAATTGTGGTGAATGTTACGCAGTTATTTCTGTAAGTCTCTTGTGCCGACATGTATTCTTGGCTTATGTTTTGTTACCTGAAAATACTGGTGTTAGAGAATCGCCCCCATTAAAATCTGATTTGTAGATGTGTGTCGTTCTCCTAAAACCCGCACCTTTTTTTCCCCCCCTGCAGAACGAAGATGTCCGGCCTCACATCAGAGACAGATTTCGCTTGCATGACTTGCTACCCCCAGATTAAAGCCTTTTGTCGAATTGCTGAAGGGGGAGAAAATGCAGGACCCTTTTGGACTAAAACAAAACATTGCCATTACTGTTGAAATTTTGCATTTTTGTACCCCGTCTTGCTTTTCTTATCTTTGGTGCCCAACAATAATCAAGGGTTACAGAAAGAGACTTTCTATATCTGAGATTGAACCCATTCAGTACAATACAGTACAACACAGTAGGTAGGCTAGAACAGAAAAGTCTTTAGAACTAGTGCAACTCCAATGAAATTTTTTTATGTACAGGACATCTGCAGTTTATAAAGAATTCTGTTTCTGCCACCAGCAGTTTGACCTGTAGAAACACAGGATTTTATGATATAACAGAGATTGAAAATGGACTCTTGTTTTCTCTCTGTTCGGTGCTCTAAGTGGGTTTGTAGCCACTTTTCTGTTACTTTTAAGATTCTCATTTCAACAGGAATGGCCAGTAAAAGTTGTTTTATTTTTCCTGTTAAGGTTTATAACCTTTTTACATTTTTGACCTGTATTAGATTAGAATTTCATTATGCATTCCTTTTAGTTGAGGCGCTTCATAGTTTTTCTGGAAATAGCCAAATTTTCTTAGTTTTTTTATTAAACAGTTGGATGGCCGTTTTCCTGCTTCGTCTGCCTGCATACTGTATATTTGTTTAAAAATACTCTCTAGTTTTAGTCCACGTAAGTTTCATTTAGAAAGAAACCCCCTGCATTTATATTTTCTTTCTGTAATATCCTACTGTAGTTGAAATCTTTTCAAAAATCAAGAGACTGGCTAGATAAGAAGAATATAAGAATTACTAATATTCAGAATATTTTAAACCATTGTGATGGCACGTACTCTGGACAGACAATACCTTGCAGTGGCACAAACAACTGACGGACAAGGAATACCTCAGACCGTGCTGCGCGTGCAGATCTTGACAGGGGAGCTAGTTGGGTCACCCGTTAGTTCGAAGCGGTTCAGTTACTGCTGCCTTCTGTTTCCTCGGGGATGGAAGCGTTCTGCACGGCGGCTCCGTGTTGTAAGGCGTTTTGCATGGGCTGGTGGTACCGCTGTGGCACTCCTCGTTACAATCACTTTAAGCTCTGGGTGACAGCGCAGGTACCTGGCAGTAACTATGCATAATCCTGTGGTACAGTACACTCCGGGCCACCGACGCAGTGCGTCTGCTGTCACAGTGGTTTTCTATGCTATATGGAAATGGTCTTTCAGCCTGGGCTCTCTAATGCAGCTGCTACAAGAGGCTGCTATTTTTATAATGGTGTGTAATCTCCTTTTCAGGAGGCTTTTTATGGAAGGTATAATTTGTAAAAGTTAGGATGCTTTGCCTCTCGACTGCATTAACACGCCACAGGCTCAGACTGTTTTTGTGTAAAAGATGTCACAGAACGGCACTTTTTCTAAAGAGAAGTTTGATATTTTGTATGCTTGTTAAGAAAGTACAGTATTGGAAATTAAAGGTGGACAACTGATAATTGAGAAGTATGTCAATTAATTTTTTATGTATATTACCTGTTTACTTGTACAATTTTATTGTACAAATTACATGCAGCTTCATTTTCAAATGAGTCCTTAAAATAAGGAAAATCTTTTTAGGAAAACATTTAATTTTTGTATTTTTGATTTTAAAAGGCATGAGTTATGTCAACTTTTTCCAGTGTATTAATGAAGATTTTAACTTTTCATCAGGTTGAGTGTTTTCTTACTATATTATCTGTTGTGTATGTAGTTAGCACATTGTGTCACTGAACTGTTTAAAAACTTAGCATGTAGAGCAAGCCTGTTTTGTGGAAAATCCTTATTCATTAAAAAAAAAAAAATCATCATGGCAGATTTTCTGCAAAAAAGTGAAAACATTTGCAATTCAGAATACTGATTTTTTTTGTATTTAAAGAAAGGTATTTTGCTTGCAGGAAAGAAATACTACAGATTCATTTTAATGAGAATCTTTTAAATGTATTTATCTTTAGGGCATCTGGGCATCTTTACGCTGTTTGTCTTATGTCTTTATTGAAATAAAATGTACATAACATTACCTTTATATATGCTTTTGCGCAGACGTGTGAACCCTGTAACCATCCCCGTTCCTTCCTGTTTTTATGTCAATAAGATGGTTCTGGAAATATTTATAGACTTTGAAAATGGTCAGCTTGTATTTGAATTGCTACATGGTTTGCCAACTATTTTTCAGTTGTTCGTTAAAATGTAAATCTAAATCTGAGATTTTTAATTAGTTTAACAGCGAATCCTTGTTTAAGATGGAATTCTTCCAAATTTCTCCAAGGAATTCACATAATAGAACTGCTTTGAAATTCACTAGTCTACCAGAATGAAACGATTTTTGTTAAGTAGTTCATCGCTTTTCTCCAACTGTAAAAAGAGCTGGTCATCTCTTCCAATAATGTCCTTAAACACATGGGTCCTATCTTTAGCTAAAACCATTCTAAAAGTGCTTTCTTTAGTTAAGGAAACCAAAGCATACATTGCACTTTACAGCTGTATCTGTGTTGTGATGATCAGATCAGTGAGGGAAATCAAAATGTAAATTGAGGGATTTAGTTCTACATAGATGCACAACAAAAATAACAGAGACTGCTTAGTAAACATATTAAATATTAATATTTTAATGTGCTGCAAGTCTGGTATTTATCATTCTGAACTTTCTTTGCAGAATGAGTCTACCTTCTTCAAAATATAACTCCCTAAAAATGTCAAACACTTCTGGCATAAACAGTCTTTGCATGAAGCAAAGTTACAATCCATCAAGTTTTATTTTCCTCTTGGTATTCTCGAGGGTGAGACTCAACTGTTTCTCTGACATGAGTCTGGATCAAATTGTGCACCCCGAAATTGACACTGATAACCGGGGGCGTCTCAACTACGTGCATTACTCGAGTCTTGAATGTAGAATTGCGCAACTTAAGCAGTTAATCTTGTAGTTGTATCATTTATTCCAATTTTATGTATTTTTAGAAAACAACATCCTGTTTCCAAAGTTCTTAATGATTTCATTTGTGGTCTTTTGCTTGATTGTGGTAATCGTGCGTTAATTTTACATGTCCATATGTACTCTGTTCTAGCTCTGTTTGAGCGTTCTTGGTTCTGACAGCAAAGTAACGTCTTTCATACTTATTTTGGCAATACATGTTCAATCTTTTTTTTTTTTTTCTTCCTTAAATTGCTGTGTAGCTGGAGTAGCGTTCACTTTGGTATTACTGGCTTCCTTTCCACCTTTGATTAATTTCACTTTCCATTTTTTCATTACTTTTGAAATGTATTAGAAAGCCTGAATGTTGCGAGGCCTGATTAAAAATCTCCCAGAACAGGAGTGGTGTCAGCCAAAGGCGCGCTGAGGAGGAGACGAACCTTCTATAAACACAGCGCTGAGCTGTGGTGTCAGGAGTAACGGGGTACGCGAGTGCCGTGCTGTGCCGTGTGGAAGGAGGAGGGCAGCGCTGCCGGCTCAGTCCGCTGCCGGCCGCAGAGCTGCGGGAGCGGTTGGCTGTGCCTGGCTGTGAGACGCGAGTGTCCTCGTCCCAGCACAGTGTCCCTCTCCCCAGCCTCGGCTCTTCCCACACCCGAGCTCGAGGGCTGTCGTACTAGCTGAAACGGCGCCCAGCAGGAGAGGGACCAGGAAGGGCGAGGGTGAGGAGACGGTGGAGCGGGTGGAAATCTCATCGACCCGCCTGCCACCAGCGGAGCAGTAATGGTGCGCCTGCTCCGGACCCGCCTCCAACAGTAGAGCTGCTGCGTCCGGTAAGGAAAGCTGTCCAGAAACACCATGGCTCTACTGATTCAATACCCTATT
This sequence comes from Chionis minor, assembly GCA_013398295.1. Lineage (NCBI taxonomy): Eukaryota > Metazoa > Chordata > Aves > Charadriiformes > Chionidae > Chionis > Chionis minor. The sequence goes on from VZSF01003086.1 coordinate 126,577, forward strand.
CCTTTGTTTTTCCTTCTGGTTCTGGCTTCCTTATAGCATTGCAAATCATACCCTTTATTCTTTGTCTAAACCCACACGAATCCACCACCTATCTTTCGTCCGTTAGAGGAGATGATGAGATTCATAGCTTCACAACTGATGAGAGTGAAGGCGAGCTCCTGCCTGTGATGATGCCCGTATGGCGGGGAACTGTGGCTGCTGAAGCACCCCTGTGGCCCTCGCTGTCACCCCTCTTGCTCCTGAGCAAGGACTGGAATAGCACTGAGTACGCCTAAGTGTGGGGAACTGAGAAAGTTATCCGTGCCTTCTTCCATCCCTTCGCTGTGCTGTGCTCCCCTTATGTTCCGCTCCGAGGACTGGGAGAGCGCACCCTTGCAAAGCTGAAATTTCAATGTAATGTTAGTGCTTGCGCAGCGGAAATGAATCTAGTACAGACAGCCGAGTTGTAACTCCGTAGAATTCAAGAAGTCAAGGCCAGAAAGTGAACGCTCCCAGCCTACGGTCAGTTACACACATGGACAATACCTCCTGGTGTGATACCGCTCAGCTGGACAGGGTTCTTCCGGCAGGTACCAACCCAAACCAATCACTTACTAAGATAATGTCTTCCACTGCAAGTGAGCGCTCGGATAAATAGGCGTTTTCCTGGTGAAAGGACTTTTCTGGGCCTGCGTGGCAAAGGCGGCAGATGGTACCTTTGATCCACCAGTTCCATGTTCCATGCCATTCAGCTTCCTTCAGCTCATTATCAAAGACGGATACAGAGAAGAAGCAAAGCCGTGACGGTCACACAGGCAGCGCAGCGAGTGCGCCACCGCAGCGCCCAGCCACTCGTTGGCGGCTCCCACCACCCGCGCGTGAGGAAAACGTCTTTGGGTTAGAAGACAAATGCCTCTTTCTGGGAGAAGTAATCCATCAGAGGCGTTTCATCAGAATCTTCAGGCAAAAAGATTGTTTTGAGGATTGGGAGTTTAAAATCCGTTCTGTGAACAGTAGAAGTTGAAGTGCGCGGACTGACAAGAGAAGCTGGGCTGGCAGCAGAGCTCCCAGCAGTCGGCTGATGGGACGCTGGCATATTTTCTCCCCTGCGTTGCCTTCCCTCCCTGGGTTGTGTTCGTTACCTGCTGCCTTCTGCCAGCGCTGCTGCTCACGTGGTGCCTGTGCCGGGAGCCGATCCAGCCGAAAACCAGCCACAACAAACACCCAGAGACTGCGGCAACAAGGGCTCTGGGCCTTCGGTCAGCCAAAACTGCTGGGGAGGGGGGAAGCCAAGTGAAGCTTCACGGGAAAATGGTTTTTCTGGAAAAAATAACTGTTGCGTTAAACTCGTCGAGCCGGAGAAGGTGGTGGCTGTGTGGCTCAAAGAGGCTGGAGGACTGTTCTCCAAGACCTGCTTATGCCAAACCCACCTCATTTCAGATTTGCATCTTGGGTTGTTGCCACTTAACTCGAATCCTCAACAAGTTGGTAAATGGCTGAGGAGCAGTAGCATAGGCGCATCGTTTTCTTAGCTAGTAGTCATCATTTTGTAAAAAAAAAAAAAAAAAAATTAAAAAAACCCAAACCAAAACATTGGCAGCAAGTGTTTTTGTTTGGAAACAAGCAAGGATGGTCTGCTAAAGATTAACTTGTGTAGATTTTGTGAAGCACATCACTATTTTGGTTGTCTTGGCTGTGTAATGTAATACTGTTTTGCTTTATTTTTTTTGATACTTGCAAAAACGTCATTGTACTGATAGGCTGAATCTTGTAAAATACAATTGAAGAGAACTCATGTTCTACAAATCAGTGTTTCTTCTGCAATCATTTCTAGTATATAGAATCATAAAGATTTATATTAAATATTTATGCTCTGGCTACTGTTTCCATGACTTTCAGCTGACATCCTTCATTGAAGACTGTTTTCTGTAAAGCAAGACATTTCCCACGTCAGTAGGAAAAGAAGTGTTGCGTATGTATTTTGAAAGTTAAGGATACTGGAGGCGGAACAAGACAAAAAAAATGATGTGGTTTCTGTACCAAAATTGTCACAGCAGATCCTTTTAAGATCTTGCTTTTAAGGTCTTGCTTTGAGTCCAATTTGCAGTGTGTGCTACTCATCCAGTGGAAACCTTTTGTAAAATGACCACAAGGCCTGATCTGGCTCATTTTTACTTGTTTCTCCTCCTAAGCAGAAACCTTTAGATTTCTCCCGACGTTTCCTAGAAGGCAGCAGTTCCTCTGACTCAGAGCTGTGCTGAGTGGCATTTTTTTCTTTGTGCCTTAATTTCCTCATCTATACAATGGGAATACTTCACTGTTTTAATCCAGATGTTTACATTACTTTAAATGTGCTGCATAAATACATAATATTTTTATAATTAACATGTTCCCAGTCATTTGCACAGTTCCTGGCAGTTTCACAATTATCCTCACAACATATGAGCTTACGAAACTCTGTGTAGACTCGGTGAGGATGTAAGTTATGGCATTGTTTGATCCATAGTTACGTCTCTGTTGTTATTTATATTGCCTGGTAAATGGGTAACAACAACAAAAAAATGGATGATAAATTTGGAAGTAATATTTTTTTTCTAGCTAACGTGTCATAGTATCATATATCATTACACTTATTATATGAAAGACACGTGTTCTTCTAAATTTATTATCTTCAGAGAAGATATACCCTCCTTTTCCACGGAATTGCTTACGGAAATCACGGGGTTGGGAGGTGGCAGTGAAGTGCACTGGATGAAGCGAACGTTCCCAGCTTCTCCGTGTTTGCTGTTACTGGAGGAGGTGGAAGGAAATTGGCCACCGAGAAGCCGGGCTGGAGGAGGCTCAGGGGGGCCTGTCTGTAGCCCCCAGGCACATCCCGGCTTTGGTGTTTAATCCCAAAATAAAGGTCTCCTCCACTTCCAGCCGGCTCCATCAGCAACATCCACTGTGCTGCATCGGACGTCACGGGGGCTGTGACCGAGCTCTGGAGTCACCCAGGTCTCTCCCTGTGGTCGTGTGGGCAGAACCATCTGAAGGGACGAGACGGGCCGGAGAGTTCCCAAACGTTCCGCGGGGGCGGCGAGGAGGAGGCTGGAGAAGAGCGACGACTTGCCGTTGGGTTTGGTCCGTGCCTTGTCCCTCACCTCTGCCTGACGGCGCAGCGTTGCATTTGCAGACACTCCGTTCCTGCGGGCGGTCTCTACGCTCCCGCTTCGTTCAGTCAGGTCCCGCCTCTGACGTCCAGCAAAGGTCTCGCCTGTGCTGCTCCAGCGGTCCCCAGGCCACCATCCCCTGGGGAGCCGAGCCAAGAAATCACACAGCGTGCGGCTAAATTGCAAAAACGTATTGTGGCTGCCGGACTATTGCTACCAGCTCTATTGCAGCCATTCGCCCATGACTCTGCCTGCTCAATGACAGACCTGAACGCTGACTACGTCATAACTTACTTTTACTATGAGCTTATCCTGTTATTTAGGCTGTTGGGAGGCGCTTTATTGCAACATTCGGAAGTCAGACTTCAACTACTTTTTCTTTCCTTCCCTCTCCCACTCGGCCATACAACCGTGCCATTAAACTACTTGCATAACACGCTTCCAGCAGGACTGGAAGAGGCGACCGAATGCAGCCGGCCTGGAAGCCTCCCCACGCTGCCGGCGGGTCACTGCAGCGGCACTGGAAGTGCGTCCTCACCCAGGAGTTTGACCAACTTCATCCATCGCTTTTGCTGGACACCTGGAGAAACATAGCGTGGTGTCGCCAGCAATACACAGATAATCTGATCTTGTAGCTTCTCACCTAACTTTACTGGGCTACACCTCCCTTCAATGCAATAACCTATGTTACTACCATTTCATTTAGATTATTTGCCAAGGCCAGTGAGTGCCAAAGATGTTCAAATAACCGTACTGGAGGATGAACTTTTCCACATTCCAACGTCCTCTGAAAGTGAGAGCAGCTGAAGGCAGAGTGGTGTCCAGGTGGACACGGGCCTTTCTAGGTGGAACTCCTGGATTTGTGGCTCTTGCTTCTTGTCCAGCCTCCAACGTATCTATCAATCAGCAATGATTCCGGCGCTGCAACTGAAGCACGATGCTTCTAGGAAGACGACATCCCAGATGGCACAGCCGCGCTCCCAAGGCAGCGCACGTGAGTCCCTCCGCAAGGTCCGAGGGCTGCTGCCGAGGGACCTTAAGGATACCTTAAAATTCCACATTCAGGGAGTCAAGCAGCTCTGGACTGACTGAAGAGCAAGAAGCATTTACCTGCTCAGTATCACTAACATTTTAAGAAAGGAAAAGAAGAATCTGAGTCAGCTGAAGGAAAGTTGGCTAAGGAAGTTTAGCGGCCAACAGCTGGGCTGTTTTCCTGGCCTTCGCCTTTTGCTCTGTTTGACTCGTCCATTCATATTTTAATGGGTAAAGGATCTCTGGAAAACTGTGCCTCTCGCTTTTCCTAAGGGAAAAAAGGAGATGTGGCAGCAAAGGGAATAAATTTCAGACCAGATATAAGGGTAACTCCTAGATGAATTCCCTGATGCATACTTTAGCAGGATTTTCTCCTTTTTAAAAAAAAAAAAAAAAAATCCTAAACTATTTCCCCCTTTTTTCTGCCCCTTTATATTCCATTTTTGTGTCTGTTTCTTCCATTTTTTCAAGAACCGATACCTAGAAGCCACGTTCTGGCTGCGACGGCCCGTCGGCGGCAGCGGCAGATGAAGCCGGAGCGCAGGAGCCCGGGGAGGGCAGCGCTGACCCGCGCCCGCTGGCAAAGCCCTCCGTGTGCCTCGGGGAGGGCCTGGGCCCGGCTCCGACTCCCCGTCTGCCCACGCCACAGAGGCCCGGACGGAGCGTGCGGGAGCGGCCGGTGTCCCCGCGCGGAGCCCCCCGTCACCCGCGGCGGCAGCACGTGCCGAGCCCGCGCGAGTCTCGAATCCCCACAGCAGCGCGGTCGCCCCCGCCGCCCCTCTGCGGGCAGCGCGCCAGGCCCGGCCGCCGCCTCACCGCCCCT
>VZSF01003086.1:132129-172612 GCA_013398295.1 Chionis minor
TCGCGGCTGCCGGGGCCGGCGCTCCGCAAGGGCAGCGGGCGGGGGCGGGCCGGGACGCCGAGGGGGAGCGAGCCCGGCTCGGCCCCGCGGCCCCCGCTCGGGTCGGGCCTTTCTGCCCCCCCGGTCCTGCGCCCCGGCGTCTTCCGGGGCAGAAGAGGCCCGAGAGGCGCTGCCCGAGCCCCGGGAGGCGGCTCCTGCTCCCTGGGGGATCCACCTGCTGCTTCCCGGCGCGTGCCCGGCCCCCGGGCGCTTTCCCGTGCCGGCCGGTTGCCCCTTGCGTTCTGCAGCCGTTCAGGTCCGTAGTTGGGCCTATGGTCAGGGTTGGATTTAACGAAGGCAGCAGGGCTGTATTTGCGCTTCTGCTGCTGCCCAGACACCCCCGTGCTGCAGCAGTGTCTTTTCCACCCCTTTTTCCTAATTCTTCACACACGCCCAGCCTGCCTTCCCACCCCCCCACCCAGCCCCACCATCACAGCTGGAGAGCACGGCCCAGTACTGGGCAGTTTCAGGTTTGCTAGTGCCCATAGCACTTAAAGTGAGTTTTCTTAAGGCCCTATTTGAAATGGATTTTTACTGTGTTTCAAAGAGTGATGTCTGCACAGAATTAAAATTGTGCAGATGTTCACTTCTGCTGCCCAGGAAAGCAGGCCTTCCTTAAAAGCTTGTTTTCTCCTACTTAGTTCCAGCTGTCCCATAGCAAACTGGGCGGACTGCCTGGTGGATGCCACAGAAGCCTCGCTTTGCTCCACCTTTATGCAGACAGTAAGCAAAATGATGCTAGGGAACATACAAAGAACGTGTTCGATGAATGTAAGGAATGGAAACAGGTCAACTAAAAAAGACCTTTTTGTTTCAAATCAAGCTGCTGAGATACCGTAATAGACAATCTCAGGAGGTGACGTGGCCGCTATAGCGTGGTCACAAGTACGAAGCTTTCTGAAGCAGAGAATCGCTGCGTCCTGGGTGAGGACTCTTGTTGGGTTTGTTATTTGCACCACTGACGGTTACCAGAATCTCTGAAAAACACCAGCACTGTGGTCCTTGGCTCTTGGGGTGGGCATTCCTTTTCTAAGTAGTATGAAAAAAGTAGTTTGTCTTCTCTTAGAAAAAATTGTTAACTTGGTTTTTTTAAGTTAGAGGCTGTCCATTTTCCTTCTTCAGTTTAGTAACGCCCACACCCCATAGGTATCGTAGGTGTCACATTACAGCAGGCAAAATAAGTAAAGGTAACTCTGTACACAGTGGCTACAGTCATTTGTAAAGAGTGTGGTTAGAACGTAATGCTATGCATATACGTATATAATTTATATATGTTTATGTGTGATATACACATCTCTAAGGTCCATTGTCTCGGTGAGGCTTGCTTTTCCTCCTTTCTTGGAAAGTGAGAAACTTTTCTGCCACGACAGAATGTGTCGAGGAGAACCGGACTTTAGAGTGTTACTCGTCTGAAGACACCTCTGCTTTCTGAGGCCCTTGTAATAAAGGAACAGTTTCCCCACATGTAGTAAGAATACAACTACTTAACCTTTTCTGAGGGATTATGGCTTTAGTGCTGGAGCTGCATCTAGAGAGAAGGACCGGTCCAGCAAAAAAAGCTGTTTTATTTTACTTGGATTTGCTCTTCTTGTCTAAACACTAAAGATCACAGAACGGAGCTTGGGAGGTGGTTGCTTCGGCTCTAGGAACCTTGTTTGCAAGGGGCCACCTTGGAGAAGTGCCCGCATACGAAAACCGACATGGTCTAAAATAGAAGCACAAAGTGTTTTCTGACTGTGAGTTTGTCTCCAGGTTGTTAATTCACACCTTGGAATGTGCTTTACATATTAAGATTCTGTAGTTTATTTTGGAAGATTTTTTAGTAATGAACTTAAAATGTTACGCTCAGGACGCTTCCCCAGATTTAAAATTAGCATCGTCATCAGTAACAAAACTACTCTCCAGTGTTACCCAGAACACCAGAAGACAGGCCTCCTGCCAAGGAATTTTCATCTATTTACTCTTGGGCAATTCTGTGCTTAAAAAAGCCAAAACTGGGAAGTGTGTGTGTTCCCATCCAGGCGGCAGCCTTTGTCGGGGCGCAGCCATTGCTGTCTGACGGAGAGCCTTCAGGGGGAGCTGGGACTCTCGGTGCTGGAGTACCTGTCACTTTCCAGTCATGTCTTCTGGCTTTGGGGCGATAATGTGCATTATCGTGTGTCTAAGGTACATCTGGTGGAGCATATGAAATCCTAAGAAAGCTGCTCTCACCAAGGGTTTATTTACGTGACATAGAAGATGTTTTCAATAGCTTTATTTTACATAAATATGTGTAAATGAGTATTGTTGAAATACTTCAAAGTTTTAAGATACTTTAGTACATATATATCTTGGAATAGAGATGTTGGGTTTTAATTACTTAGTATCAGTGCAAAGATACAGCACTAAAGCAATTTTCTTTTCCTCCAAGAGAGTTCACTGGAATTTATAAAACGCAGAAATAGGTGTATATTTGGATGCTTCTGCCCACCCCCAGTAGGGTTGGTGGAAAAGCTGCCCAGTATATTAATTGTGTTCTCTTGCTGTTTAAAAAAAGTAATCTCGGAGAAGAGTGAGGCAGTACGAGTACAGCTGGGAGACGGCGGATCTCAGCACACCGGGGTGAAGTGCGACCCCTCAGATGGTGATGTCTCACGGGCTGCCCTTCCGGGAGCGTTCCTGCACCGACGCTGAGCTCGCGCTGCCTGTCCCCGCCTCGGCAGTGATGTTCTGCCGGGGGGGCCGTAGGCAGGCTCCTGGCAGCCAGCAGCCCCTTCCCTCAAAGCCAAGCTCTTAACTTCCACCCAACAGCTCCGGGGGAGGTCGCTGCCCGCCGAAGGGTCTGCTCTTTCTGCCTGGCTTCACCTCAGCTTTGCGAGCCGCACGGCCACCGCGCCGTCCCCACAGCCACCACGCCGTCCCCGCGCAGGCGTGGCTAGCAGGGACACAGGAGCGTGCCTGTCCTTGCCCACGTACCCTCTGCTAAGTCTCTCAAACGCACTCATGGCGGGCAGGAGCGTCCTCTCGTCCTGCGAGTACCTTTACCTCGTGGACAGGCTGCGCTTCCTCTGGGCTCTGCACCATAACATACCGATTTTCAAACCTGTCTGGGAAGGACAAGGCAAGGGATAAGGCAGCAAGCTATACACAGCAGTAATGAAAAGAGCTATTTAAGAAGTGGGTGTAACAAACTCTTAATTAGATACGAGCTAAAATAATGCTGCTCCAAATTCAAGTCAGCTTCTTGGAATGTGGAAGGGAAGCTGAATCCCTTACAAGTGCCAATTAACTTGAGTGAGCTGGTAGATGAACTTGGGTGTCTTCCTTGCTTGGGTCAGCACACTGCAGTGAAATACCGAGTTCTTCTGCCAAAGTCTTTTATTTTGCCGTGCCAGTAGCGACCCTTAGAAATTAATAAGTAGCTTGCATGACTGCCTGCAGTACTGTTGTGAGGGAGAAAGCACAAAATTCAGGATTTATGGTTTGTAAGCTTACCTATAGGGATGCACTGACAGCACGTGTGATTTTTGTGTAAGTTAGGTCTTGTCAAATGTAGTCTCTTCTTAAGCTTGCAGGTTGAGTTGAATTGGGTAACTAAAATGAGATTCCTGTGAGATTTCTTGGCTTTAACTTCTGGTGTGGTACCACGTGGTACTCGGCATGTAACTTCAGATCAGCCTGGAGCATTGATTTCCGGGTGAGGCCATCCGCTTGCATTTGGAATGGCATTAGGACAAGAACTATGTTCCCGCAGTCCTTACCCGGATAACTGTCAGGAAGGAACTGCAGAACTACTGCTGGCAAAGTCTGCAGACGGTATCAACAGGTCAGTTCTGTAGGCAACGATGTTTCCTCAGGGTTCACTTGACCCATACATAGTATTTTGAACCACTGATCACCCACCTGGGTACAGGACCGCCGTGAACCTTGAACGTGCTGAAGGTGAGCGCTGGAGACCGTTACTGCAAACGCCGCAGCTTAGACTGTTTGAAAATATACTGGAGAATGTGACGGCTGTTAGAGAACATTCAAGTGATTTGTTTGTGGGAAGAGTTTTGATGGCTCCTCTGCTTATTAAAAAAGCAGTAGTGGCAAAAACTGGTCCAAAATGGGGTCTCATGACTGTTGAAAGTTGGTATTGCTGCCTAGAGCTGGGTTGGCAGCAGGTCCGGGTTCGTGTTTCCCCTGTGTGTCACGGTTCCACGTGCAGCCACTCGGATGCCCTTCCCAGCACAGGGAAGAGGGGTGTGCTGGTGTCGCTCAGCTGTGGGGAGCAGGTGGAAAAGAACAGGCTTCTGGCGAGGGTGACGGCATGTTCTGGGCTAACGTGGTTTCAGCCAGCGGTGGCTGTACGACATGCACGTGTCCGATGACACTCCAGTATCTTGTAGTGTGTAATACAAGAAATGGTAATAAACTCACCTTTTACTGTGGGTGTTGATTTGACTGTTCGTGATTTTGCTGTTGTGACTATATTGACGCGAGCTTTCTGATTGCTTGAATAAAAGCTGCCTTTTTCATGGTAAGAACTGGTCCTGAAAGGTCTCGGTCAGCTCCCAAAAGCTGTGTCCTTGTACGGCTCTCATGACTTCCTCCCCCCTTCCTCACTCCAATACGTAAGGACAACGGATACGTGAGCATTTGAAGAGGTTGTATGTAACCTCCTGTTCTTTGTATGTGTTGCCTAAACAAGTAGAAAGTATCTGTAAAGGAATCGTAATTAAAACTTATTTTGTAGGATAACTGGGATGATGAGGAGGAAGAGGAGGAAGTAAAGGAGACAGAGGTAAAACAAGGTAAGCCTTAAAAGTAATACGTGGCTCCGCATGCAGCATCAGAACAGACACTGGTTTTGTCTGGAGTCGGTCTAAGGAATCAAACCCGCTTTCCAAACAGGGTTGCTTTCGGTTTTGACAAAGCACGTCTTTAACTCTGTGTTCAATTCCAGTAGCTGAGCTCTGCCTTTCTCTTTCATGAGAGTTTCTATAGTTGCTGGAAAAAAAAAAAACAATCACCAGTCCTCTTGAGAGCTGTATTGTTCAATGTTTTACAGAACCAAAAGTTTCAGAAAAAAAGAAAATAGCAGAAAAAATAAAAGAAAAAGAAAAGCTACAGAAGAAAAAGCAAGAGGAGCTTAAAAAAAGGGTAACTCCTTTTTTCTTCTGGGTCTCATAAAATTTAGAGGGCAAGTTTGATTTTTTTTCTTTTTTTTGGTTTTTTGAGATTGAATAAGACCTGTAAAGATCTTGAGTATTCTGATAAAACAAACTTAAATCTTGTACTTAATAACATTTGGGGCCTGTTAGCTTTCATTTCTTTGTAATTTAACCAGGTTATTGAAATAATGCTTACATCTATTTCCTTTGTATGGACCGCATGATAAAACATGCAGTTGTGAAACTGAGAACTCAGGTGTTTCTTCCTACTGCTTGTAAAATGAACAATTTCTTAAGCAAGGTGGCGTGGCTGTACTGTACCGAGGGGGGTTTCAGGGGTGTACGTGCCTGAGCTGTACCGACTGCAGGCAGAAATAAGGCAGTTGAGTAGACTGGAAAAACCACGATTTTGTGTACTACCTGTGCTCAAGGGCAGGAAATAAATGTTCTCCCCGTGTGTGTTTTATCACGCAGTTAGAGGCACCAGAGGAACATAAAGAACTTACACCAGAAGAACAGTTAGCAGACAAACTACGACTAAAGAAATTACAAGAGGAGTCGGACCTTGAGTTAGCGAAAGAAACATTTGGTAAGTGCGCTGTGCCTCGGTCAAGGAAGTCGATGTGACTGTAGCATCGCAAAAGCGCTGTATCCTCTGAGTAAAGCTGTGTGAGGAGCGGCTGCCTGCGAAAGAGCTGAGCAGGATTTGGCTGTGCGGGCACGTGCAGGTTGTGCTGCTGAGAATAAAGAGGGGTTTAAATTCAAACTACTGGAGGCACGTCCTGGTACTAAGGACTAATTGCAAAAATGGCAAAAACATCTTTAGAATAGAAGGTGCTTTTTCTGAACACGCCTTGGTAGGAGGCTTTAGAAAATAGGTGGCTACTGAATTTTCCAACGTATTGGTACTTCCGGTAAAAAGATGACTGTGTAAAAAACAAAAAGGAAGTGCTGTCTCTTAATGTTCAGAGGTGCTTTACACACGGATTTAATGAGGCTTTGGACAAGCGTGGCACAGCGTAACTCATGCGTGCGTTACTTCAGGCAATCTTTGTAATAGGCTGGATGTTGAGAAAGGCAGTTAAGTTAGTGGAGTGAGCTGCTTTCCTGGCACAGCAAAGCAGACTTAAAGCAGACCATTCTGGTTTTGTGCTTTGACAGAGCTACCAAACTACTGATTCATAGCAGCCTCCTTCAAACACGAAAGCGTGTTTCCTTGATTATAGTGAATTATACAGCTCATTACGCACTGAAAATTCTGCTCTGGGAGTCTTTGGTACAGTGCCTTGGCGGGGGGAGCATTGAGTACAGCTGCAAGGAACCAACTACCCTTTGCACTTGCGAGCTCAAGACAGGAATTCCTCATTTAAGGGGAAAAGGGCTTCACGTACTACAGGTTGCTCCAGAGAACAGGAATAGCTGGTTCAAACTACTAAGCTTTGCAGCAGAATCTCTCTGCGCAGGTCGGTAGCTCGGGCCGTTGGCTCTTGCGTGGCAGAAGCCGGGGAAGGGGCAAGCAAAGCTCAGCAAAGCTTCAGTGAAGGACTGAATGTGAACGAGGTTGCCCGTTTCCTCTGGTGACGCCTCGTAGGGATCACAGCTAATTTTTTCTGTAATACCTCTGTCTTTCTGTGCAGGTGTAAATAACACTTATGGAATAGATGCCATGAATCCCTCTTCAAAAGATGACTTTACGGAATTTGGCAAACTACTAAAAGAGAAAATTACACAGTATGAAAAATCATTACATTATGCCAGTTTTTTGGAAGCATTAGTTCGAGACGTATGTATTTCATGTAAGTTAAGCAAAAGGCAGCCTAGAATACACTGCTACCAAAATGGCAATGGCCTTGAACTGGGAAACATGCTGTTATAGTAACGTTAAATCAACATTTATCTATGTAGTTTATACCAAGTGCAGTACTGATCTGTTTCGCTGACCAGTTTCACTGACCAGTATCCCATTCCATCCCCCCAAACTTTATTACGCATTGTGTGCTTGTACAGGAGTTGCTCTTTCTTCATCTCAGTTACAGTAATTTTAAAAAGTGTGAATTTTTATGCTGATCTAAATCTTGTGTGTTTTTCTTGAAGCCATTTCTAAAATAATAGTAGCAAAATTCTCTGAGACAGATAATTTGAGTAGCTCATTTGGAAGGAAACTATTATAAAATTGAGTTCCTGTAATTCCGGGACTGGAAAATAAATTGTTCTGGAATTCAACAGGTAACTATACAGAGATAAGACCATCTTCAACTCAGTTTTCTACACTGCCCTGGTGGGCTGCAGTACGTGGTAGTGAATGCATTGCTTGAGATCTCCCCCAGTGCTGCACGCGCCTCGTCCTCCAGTGGTGGCAACGCGTCGCTGTGTAGAGCTGTAGGAATACAGCGACCGCTGCGCGGCTGGAGCGGGTAACTTGCATTTCAGAGGGAGTCCAGATCTCCTCAAGTGAGGGACTCCCGACCTCTTGGAGCATTTATTGTTAACAGTAATAATTTACTGTTACTCCACTGCTCCTTTTGATAAGTTTTACTGTATCCACATTGTACTGTTCAAACGCCTCCTCATTAAGACTTTGTGTTTACTAACTCTTAATTTACAAGTTTAACTCTGCAACATCCAAGCTGCTTATTAGAGACCCCTTGAGACAGTAACGGGGATCATGAGGACTGGAATTACCCAGTCTGTATTTTGCCGATTCAAATCCAGTAACTGCCTGTACTTATTACGAATGCTTATTTCTGGTTTTTAGAGAATGTTGATGTTAGGTTGTTTAACTGCCTTCTAAGAACAGCAATGCTGAGGAATCTCTTTTTTTTTCCCCCCCCTTCCCCTAATGTAGTGGAAATTGATGATTTGAAAAAGATCACAAATACTTTGACAGTACTATGCAGTGAAAAACAAAAACAAGAAAAGGTAAGCCTTCTGCATGTTTCTGCAGCAGTCACAATACCTGCTAGAGGCGTTAATCTGCAAAATGGGAACAGGCCTCGCGCTGACTTGAACTGCTGCTTTTGTCAGAGGCAGCAGCAGATTAAACGATAACCTTGGGTACTGGTTTGGAGTTAAATCCTCCTCGCCGTGTGCGGTAATCCGGAGTTGATTGACTCTGGAGATCACAGGCAAAACCTTGATTAATTTACATAAATGTTACCTGCGTGGTAACCTTGTTCAGTTCCATGCTGTCCTGGAGCTAAGATGGCTTGCGCTGGTATCCTGAAGACAGAAGCCAGCCTCATTTAGAATTAATGTCAATATAATGCCGAGCTATGGGACTTACTTAAATCTCTGCCAAAGTTTGGGATTTTGAATAGCAAATAACTAGGATTTTTAGGCTAGTAAAGTAAACAAACATATGCTCTTCCTCTTTAAGCAGAATAAAGCCAAAAAGAAGAAAAAAGGTGTTGTGCCTGGAGGTGGTTTGAAGGCTACTATGAAAGACGACCTGGCTGATTACGGAGGATATGACGGAGAATACGTACAAGACTTCGAAGACTTCATGTGACATTTATCTCCCCTTCTCTTGTCTTTCTGTTGCCCATAATCCCTTAAACATGTAGCACAACTTTTCTTCCTTTAAATTCTGCCAAATGCTACAATCAAAATTGCAGTATCGCTGTGCTGGTGGTTTAACTCTTGACGGGTCCGTGCTAAAGCACTGGGCTTCCTGGTCTGCGGTCAGGGGTTAGAATGAAGACATTTAAAAACTGGGTTAATTGCAGGTGAAAACCTCCAAATTCTGATAATGGTAACTGTTGCTATTTAATTTTTTAGTAACAGCCACTAAATTGGAAATGAATTTCAAGAAGGCAAAGTGTTATTACCAGCACAGTTGGGTGACATGGCCTTAACTGTACCTCCGTGAATGACTCGTTTGAACAAAAGCAGTTTGCAGCAAGGGCATGGTGTGCACTTAGTATTACAATTGCTTTGTCGTACGTTAGAGCTTGAAGTTTTCAGTCTAGTGTGAAGGGGAACTGCCAACTTCAGAGTGAGGATACTGGACATGCAGCACTGGAGAGACCCACTAGGGCAAAGCTTGACATCTAGACAAAACAACTGGTGGGTCAGAGCAAGGAAAGAGAGTTGCTTATTTGGGGGGAAAAAAAACCAAACCAAACAACAGAAACCCCAAAAAAACAACTTGCGTCTTGAGTATGAAGTTTAGTTTCCGTTCATCTAAATTTCTACTAATGCAGCTGTATGGGTTGGGTATTCTTTAACAGTTAATTGCCTGGTTTAAGTGTAAAAAAACAAGACTTCCTTTTGGTCTCTCATGGGTTGTGGTAGATCTTTCACGACTCGGCCATATTCTTTCATTTTAAAAAAAAAAACTTGCTTAGCAAACTGCAACAGTTACTACAGTTGGGCAAATTGTTATGTTAACAATTACGACATCTGCAATGTTTTATAAAGCAACTAATTTAATAAAAATCACTATTGAGGACTTCACTACAGCTGCCTTTGGACCGGTTCTTTTAGTGTCTTACAGTAAAAATACCTGAAGGGGTGGAGGTGCAAAATGGCGCGTGCTGGGTGTGTTGCCAGGTCTGGTCTTTGCTCTGGTGTTGGAGGGACAAGAATTTCCATCTTGTAAAATGGCTCTTTCTTGTGATAAGACTCTTACAGATGCTGACAGCAAATGAAATCCTTCCCGGACTGCTATAATCCCAGCGTTCCCATGACAAACTTACTTTATTCCGAGGAGCAGCTGCCATTACCACACGCATTTACAACTTCGGCTTTACTCAGGTGCTTGTTCACAATAGGGCTTCTGCATCCTTCCCGCTGCCGACAGTCCCAAATTTTTCAAGAATGGGGATGGTAATTCTGAGAGGGATAGCTCGAGGGTCTCCTTTTGTGCCAGCAACTTGAACGTTCAAGCTAAAAGCTTGCTGGCCATGACTAACTTAGGCTAATCAGTCACACCCAGCTCAGACTAATTTGGTTTTAGGAGACTGACTAGAACTAGAATATTAAATCAGGTTCTGCTCCGGCATAATCCTCCCTAAATGAAATGTTTTCCTTAGCAAAGGAGCTGTGAGCTCCTGTCTACACCTGTGTATGGCTTTCCGTGCTGCCGTTGCCGAGTTGAGATAAATCCTGTGCCATACGCAGCGGCTGCTGTAGCATGAGACATGTTCGGCAGCCACAAGGACGCTGTCAGCTCCAAGTCCACGTTAGCATCTCTCTGCTAATTAGCTGGGTTGCTATGGCAATTGTATTTTTTTTTTGCTAGGATAATGTTTAGAGATAGTACGATATCATTGCTTAACTTCACTGAACAGCCGTCTGTACACTCCAGTCGGCTGTCAGCCCTCCCCACCCCTTTTTTAGGCACCAGATAAAGTCTCTGGATTGTCTGGAAGCTCCCGAGGCCGCAGTTATTCCGGGGAGCGTACAGAATCCAAGCTGAACCTGAGTTTCTGCCTGAAGCGGCGTCCAAGTCTTTCCCCTCCCCAGTTAAATCAGACTCGATGTTGTCAGCTTTCCAAACATCTACGTGGCAGCACGCTTTGCTCGCCAGCTCCTGCCAGGACCTCGATACCAACCGTCTGCCTGAGCACGGAAAGGAGTTAAAGTGTAATAACCACTATGGATATATTTGTGCTTGATTACTCCTTTTACTCCAAGACGGCAGCAAATTAAGTGTATGCTGTTCAGGGGTCTACAAGACTTGGACTGCATCAGTAAGCTAGGGAACAAATCCAGGCTGATCACACTAGAATCAAGGACTGGATTATCCTCGTGTGCATCTCAAGCTTCCAAAGGAGCTTCCTCGTTCTCCTGCTTGTTTCATTGCCAAGTTACTGGATATTCTGCACATTCTGTTGCAGCCTTTGGGCGGTTTAGATACAATTCCTACGGCCATCCATCGACTACAGCCCTCCTTTAAAGGACTGATGGATCGCTGGTTCATCATCAATTTGCTAGAGTTGAGTATTTTGTACACAGGAAGATTTATTATACAAAACACAATTTTAGGTTAACACAGTCTCAGCTTTTAAAATATTTACAACCACCACCAGTTTTCTGGAGCGACTTTCATACAGCAGCGTATCGTTGTAAGCAAGTAACTGGTAAAAATAACCTGTTAAAGAATCAGTACTAACCATGCAAGAAGCTGTGGCGCTGGTACCTGTCAGAGCCAGTCTCTGCTCCACGGAGGTTGGTTTCTAGTTTGATAACATGTCATTAAGGCAACAGCCCGTCTGCGCGTCCTTCAGCAGCGTGTTCACCACATCGTAGAACTTGTGATCGTAAGCCAGTCTGTAGTACGTGTAGATATCTTCACAGTACGCCAGCAACTTCTTCAGATTTCTCAGCGCAGCATCAGTAGGTGGGTGCTGTTTGACTCTGAAAATAATTGTACACACAACTGAAATGGAAAGGCTTCACAGACAACAGTTATTAGACTGTCTTGCTATAGAACTGTAAGAATGAGCCTTCTTAAAGAGAGGTTGTGCTCAACACATACATTCGATTCTCTTGGTTATTTTGCTCTGATTGTTTTTAAAAAAAATTTGATCTGACCAGGCCTAAGGCCCCTCATTTACCCAGCTCAATAAAAATTGCAGATCCAGTGCTATTTCCACAATATGCTTGAGGAACTGAATAGATCTCAAGCCCTGATATACTACGCTTTATCACATAAAAGATTTTATCAGTACTAACACTTGCACGCTAATAAACACAGAGTTGCTCCCCTAAAGTAGTCTGTGGAAAAGAAAGTTCCAGTTTGACCACGGAACTACTTACTTCTTAGCAATCTCCTCAAATATGCCAGGCTTCAGTGGTCTCTGTTGTTTAAATTCTTCTAGGTAAGCAAAGTCTCCCTTAGTGATCACTTGTTGATACAGAACCTCAGCCCAGTCCGGCACAAACTCGTACGCCTCAGCCACAATAGCCGCCTGCGGGGAGAGCGGGTGCTGCAGTTACTGAGCAGGAAAAGTTTATTCTTGCACAGGAACGTTCCTACACTTCGGATACTTAAAACATGCCAGGTCTTCTGCTCGGCCCATCTCTTGGTGCTGCTCTGGAGAGCAGCCGTACGACGCAGAAATACAGGAGTGACAAAGTTCTGCAAATACTTTTCCTGAACCCCTAAACAAGATGTCAGAGGGGCGGTTGGTTGTTCTCTTTGGAAAGTCCTTTTCTTTCTTATTTCCAGACATCCCAACTGACGGATGCCGATGCAGATTAACGTCAGGGCTCTGGTGGAAATGGGCAGCAGCGTGAAAGCCGCTGCACAGCCCAGGTCCTGGCTGCAGCGGGGCAGCCGGCGCTGCGGGCGCAGCAGTGTGGCGGGTGAGCGTGACACTCGCAGCAGCAGAATGCTTCACCACCGGCCGATTAAAACAACCATTTTCAGAAAACATAACAGATGAGGAAGCCAAGCTTACCTGATAGAATCTAGGCAAGGACATGATGGAGTCCATCAGGCTCTGTCTGTTCAGGTTGATCAGCATAGTGCTCTGACCCGTGCTGAGAAAATGCAGCTGGAGGGTTATCAGCTTTGTCAGCCGCCTGCAGCGTAAGGACTGGCGGACGCAGGAGTCCTATTTAATAAAGCAAAAACAAATGCAAGCTTGTGAGGCACACTCCCAGAGGAAAGCAGTAAATACTCCTGAGAGCAACGACGAGTAGAGTTGTCTAGTACTTCACCTTTTAGATCCCTGCAGGTTTATCACTGATCATATTCCACGAGTTTTACATGAAGCTTCACTCACCACAAATACTACTTTCATCATAATCGCGCCAGTTTTTAAAGGGTCTTGATCTTGTTCTACACTTGCTAGTTAAGCTCATGGCTGCTGCTCTACAAGTGGGGAACCCAAGCGCGATGGCAGATGGTAAGGCCTGACAGGGAGCAGCGTCCTGCTCCCGGGTACGGCGGTGGGACTGGGACTGCTGGGATTCTGCTGGGATACTGCCCAGCTGACAGGGCAGGAGATTCCTTCGCTCCTAGGACAGGATTCTGCACACCCTCCCTCGAGCAGCTTGCTCTGTTCTCGGTTCTCTCTGTGTGCTCCCAGTGCTGTACAGAAGTCACGTAATTCCATCTCATTTTACCTTAGAATAGCTTTCTGCTGCATCAATAAAGAGCGTCAGAGCCTTCAGCAGCAGCTTCTTTAAGTTTGCCACATCCTGAAGAGACTCCTCTGAAATGGGGAAAAAAATGAATAATTTATAAAGGTGACTAACTTACCAAAATACCTCCTGGTACCAAGTCTGTTCCTACTGTTGTTTCAGAAAGCAACAAAAGACTAAAAAGGAAAAAATTCTTCCTAAGAAAGCACGAAGGAACAGCAATGCCTGTTCAGTTAAGGAACCAAAGCTATTCTGGAACCCAGCCACGTGATTGAGGAACTGGAAAGAAATCCAAATCATCCCTTTGTGGCAGACAGAAGCACTGACAATTACCAGACGAATTCAGAGAACCGCTGGGCACAGTTTCTGGTTTAGCTGTCGTTCCAGTACTGGCCAACTGCTCCCCAGTGAGGTCTCTGCGTGCTCCGCTGCATTCGCCCAGCGGCGCAGAACTCACTCAGTTTAGGGGTTAACGAATTGTCTCGCATGAACATAAAACCCCCAACACTTCACATAAAAACCACCACGTCACACCCTGTTCAAGTGAGGAGAACACACGTGTGTCCTTACCTCCTCCCACGCCTGGCACCACCGAACATGACATTACATTACAGCAAGAACCAAAACCCCAACTCTTTGAAAAATGCCAGGGCAGCAGATGAACCGTTAAGCACAGGAATACCCCAGGCCTGGCAAACAGCACCCTCCTTCCAGACAGTGGAAGTTTAATGGATGTTACCAGGACAACACAGGCATCCAAACTCCCTTCACCCATCCTGTCTTCCTTCTTAAACAAAACCAAACTTGCTTGTGTTTCTCGGCTGTGCAGTCCCCACTCACCCCAGGACCGAGATTCAATGAGCTTAAGCTGCGTGCGAGCAGCAGCCTCGTGATTCTCCCCGATCTCCCGACACATACTGAAGCACAGGGCGATCATGTTGTGCTTCTCGCTGTCCCCCGGGCGGCAACGCTTGATGTAATCCAGCAGAGCCGTCTTCAGTGTCCCGCTCTGGGCAGATGAAGGAATATCAGATTAAGATTTGAAGAGCTTTTTTTTTATTCACATTTGAGTACCCACAAGCAAATCTGCTCCGGTACAATTTTCCAAAAAGCGATTGTTACGCTCTTTGAGGTTTCTCCACACTATTTTAAAATGTAATGGCAATATGATACTTGGGTTTAACTATATTATGTCAGGTAAGAAAATCCAGCAGCTATGCATTAATTTATTTCCATAGAAATGTCAAAACTGACATTTGTTTATGACTTTATTTATGTTACAAGAAAACTATGAATATTTATGATTTTTAAAAACCCATGAAGCTTTAACTGGAAGCAAAACCAAAGCAGGACATGAAAAGTCTAAGTGACATTTCCAAAACTGAAGTTTCAACGCTGCTCTCATCGCAGCACTGAACTAATTAGAAAAAACTTGTTAAACTAAAACCAGAATAAGCCCCAGAATTAATTGATTATTATATGAAACTTGGCTAACACTTGCTTCAGTAATTAAAATCCCCAGATCATTCCCCCTTGTTGCATAAATATCAGTTTCTGATGTAGCCACAGAGTTCTCTGAAAGTTTTCTGCCCTTTATCCCCTTCACCTACTGGGTCTAATTTCTTTCTCATGAGCACTTCAAAGTAGTGTTTCTCATGCAGCAGTTCAAATATGTAGGTCATTTCGTTGTATCTGCCAATTCCAGTGAGAAGACGAACCTGTGGAAACAACAGCGTAAGAGTGGAGCTCAAAGAGGAGCAGAGAAGTCCTCTCTCCGCAAGCAGCCGGCGCTGGGGGGAGGCCAGAGCCTGGCCATGCGCCACAGCCAGGGGCGTTAGGCTGCACGTGCTCCCTTAGGCCCACGGAGGTTTTATTTTTAAACCAATCTACAGCATCTTTTTTACTGTGAGGTGAAAGGACATAATTTTACCAAATAAAAATACACAATGATCCTTCTAGCAATGACACCATTATACTGGGCATGTCTCAGGCTCCAGGAGTCCTTTCAAGGCAGGACTTGGAGATATGTGACAGCCCAGTAACACAAATCATCACATTCCACCAGGAGTTGAGTTACGTTGATACTCCCGTTCTGATTTACCACACTGTTGCCATCTCGCCATGCCAGTGTCTCCAGGTCTGCTTTTCCAGAGAAGTCTGCTAAGAGCTTGTGGCCTAAGAATCATCCCTGGGCACAGCCGGCTGAACACTCGCTTTCAGCGTCCAGGGACAGGCAGGACAAGGCCAGTCAACCAGAGGTGAAAGACTCCACTCCAACACCCGCTGGCTCCCCGCGCACCCCTCACGAGCAAAGTTATTAGCCAGTGTACATGGAAACCGTCACACAGCACCTGGATGAGCACAGACGGCAGCACAGACACATACCACAAGTCCGTACTCTTCGTTAGGTGCCAAATGTTCATCCGTGAGAAGCCGCGCTGCTTGGAGGACTCTAGTGATTCCTTCCATGTGGCAAGTCAAACTAAAGCAATTATGGGCCAAAATCAGCAATTCTGTAACTGAAGAACAGAATAACTCTTACTTACACTTACTTAAGTGCTTACTTACTGTGCATATACTCAGCTTTATTAATTTCCTATCAAATTGGAGATCAGTAACAGATGCTCCATCAGCATTGCTTTATTCTTTGTGGTGTGATTTTAAACGACGTAATGCCATGTTTAGTAACGCATTAGTTACACCAAGTATTATTTGCCATTTACTTACTGCACGACAGTTCCCCATGTGGTACAGAGGCAATTTTGTCCAATAACTTCATGCCAACCAACGTACGATCCTGGCACAGCTTAGCAAGCTGCAGGAATGCCTGACTCTCAGCTGCAGGGTTCAAAACCTGTTTCTGTCCTGGGTCCAGAGAGAGAGAGAGAGAGATACGTCGTAAGTGATAACTGTTCAGGAGAGATTAGCTACACTAATTAAAAAAACCCAAACAAACCAATATGACTTCACCCAGACTGACTTAGGACTTGGAACTACAATTCTGAAGACACTTTTGACCTTAATGCCTAAATTTAAGAATCAGATACTACTTCTTTGCCAGTTCAGTCCAATGAAATCCTACTGTATTGCCACTGTGATTACACCTACAATGTCACAAACCCAGTAGGCTGCTGCTGCTGGAAAAAACCTTTTCCCCTTCCTTACACAACACAATTCCAACCCACCCCTTGCAGTGGCTCTGATTCATCCTCTTCCACGAACCAGCTCAATTCGTGAACTCAACAGAAAACTTCTTTTCTGGATTTGTCTTCTGCTAGGTTAGTAAGTTGGCTCTTCTGAAGGAGCTGCACCAAGTCACTGCGCCAACCACATGGACGGGGGCGAGGGGAGCAGCAAGAGGAGGGGCAGCAGAGTGGCAGATGGCAGGAGCAGAGGAGAGCACACCTGCACTCCAGAATCTCCCTCTGATGGCTCATTGTTTCTCATGAAAATTTGTCATTAATATTGTGGCAAAGCAGAAGTTACTAAAATAGGAAAGTCCCCCAGACAAAGCCCTCCTGTTTTGAGGAACAGCCCTCATTTCAGAAAGTCAAAAAAAAGGGGAAAACCTTTTGGCCACACTTTCACAGAGAAATGAACGTGAGTCTTTCCACGTCACATGATTTGGGGTTGCAAAGATCATGATTAAAAAACCCAAACAATCCCTTTTTTAAAAACCATTAAATTTACATCCACAAAAAAAAAAAAACCCTTAAATACTGCAATACCACACTGGACACAAAAATAACTAAAAATAAACATTTGTATAAAACCTTACACAAGGTGCACAAGGTTTACAAACCTCATACAAGAGCTGGCCAAACATTAGTGACTCTAATTAGCACTCAAATATCTGGAGAGCAGGGACTGTTTTTCAGATTCACAAATATCACACTTACAAAGCACAAATGCTAAAATACATGACCAAGCCACCTTCCCACCTTTTCCTTCTGAAGAGGCCAGTAATTCCTGCATGATCTCTTCGGCCACTAGCTCTGCCACAGTTTCCGGCTGGAGACCCTGCGTGGTGACGAACGCCTGAGCTCTCCTGCACCTGTCTGGCCGGTGGGACGACAGAATGGCTCGCAGCACTTCTTCAGGGGCGCGGGCTGACATCGCGCTGTAGGAGCACTTCAGTTCCTAAGAAACACACATACACTTAGAAGACTCCACACAGCAAAAATCCCAGCCCGGAACACATATTGACCTGCAGCACGACTTCCCACCGATGAGCTGAGGTACGAGGGGAGTGCTGGAGAAGCAGACAAAACTCAGCTTCAAAAACACAAACCTAACCTGTCCTTCCATCAGTGAAGTATTCATGTTCTCCAGACCAGGACAGCACGTAAGGACTTTGAAGTTTAATACTCACAGAGCTGCTGCCATGGACAGAGATGCTTTCCTGAACCAAATATACACTTTTAACACTTAAAATACCCAGAAGAAAGACAGGAATATTTCCTCCCAAATGAAGAACTGTGTTTTACTGCAGAAGTTCTACTTATGAGGTTCCTTTTCCTCTTCTCTACATACCACAAGCTCTCAGCAAGAAAGACATAATATCTTTACATTTGCTACATTTGGAAGAGCAGTTGGTGAGGCTCCGGAAATACTCTGCTGTAACATATTCCAAATTTACAAATTAATCGGAAAATGTACCTCATAAACACAATGATCAACTCTTATTTCAACCTCCAGCTTCAGGCAAATCTACAGATGGTATAAAAGGGAAGAAGCCAGTCATATGAGCGCTTCTTAGTAGCTCAAAGCTAAAGCACTCACTCCGAATATTCACAGCATGAAAAATTCTGTAGGAAAATCTAAGAATCTCTGTGATAAAGACGACACTAATATTTTCAATCACACACGCTGCTGGTTTTATTCAGAAAAAACCTAATGCTGCACTCCAAAAAGAGGGACCAAACACCATGAACTGGGTCCTGCACCCTGAAGGAAGTGTTCAGCAGCACCCTCTGGAGAAGCAGCAGAGCTGGCTGTCATGAAGGTCAAGGAGCACAGAGGCAGCAACAACCATCACCTGCGTCTCCTACCACTGTCTGGGTCAAACCACTTGGGACTTATCAGCCACTCGGGGCAGCCTCTGGGCCAAGGGCTGCCTCTGCGCGGAGCCTGCAGAGCACTTCTGCGCTAAAACTTCTAAGGCAGCTGCTATCTCTTTGTCTGCTTCTGCGCCGGTGTCAATTAGGAAGGCATCCCACAACAAAGGCCTAAAGCAAAGTGCTAGATGAACAACACATGCTTGGAAGATTGTAAAAAAGGCACATCAAAGAGACACAGGCTGAAAGCCGGCTCACTGGAGTCAGAGGCAGGGGCCCAGGGAGACTGGGACGTGAGTTCATCTCAACACTTCGTGCCTAGGAAGCATCTGGCCATTTTTCCACACAAAGGCTTGGTAATTTCACCCTCTGAAACTTGTTTCTGGCACCTGATGCGTACTTTCACCACTCTTTATCCTTTTCTCCATAAAGTTCTACAGCACAGCCTGATACAAACCACTTGCTTCTTCAATAACGCCACTAGAGACATACCTTCGAAAGTTCATACAAACAGAGAACCTGTCTGCAGTAGTTCCTCCCGTGGACACATTCATCTATGAGAGCCTTCAGGCTGGTAACAACCTGATCGTCTGGAGATGGAGCCACAATGTGTGTCCAGTCTTCCAAGCTTGATGCTGGAAACAAAAATTCTATAAATTCCTTTCTCATAAAGGCAGACAACACCAACGAGCCTTATACCTGGAGCAAGACTCCAGAAATGCGTAGCAGATACATAATACTTTCTCAGCCTTTCAAAACTGAACTCTTGATACCTGTGAGTTTTTTGGGTTTTTTGTTTGTTTGGTTTTTTTCAAGTTTTAGGATACAAACAATATGACGGAATACAAATGAGCCAGAATATCCACAGTAGTATCTCAGATGTAGAATTCCTAAGCATGACAAAGCATAAGGGCTCAGCAATCTTTCTGGTGGCTCAGGCTTCATTTATTTTTTCTATTCCTATTAAGCCATATAAATATTAGTATTAGAAGGTAATGTTTCAGCTGACAGCGTTCTCATTCAGGCTTCATAAATATGCACAGAGTATACATAAACATTATCAGCCTTAGCCTTGCTATTAATAAGAAACACTAAACCCTTTATAATGTACAAAGAATTCAGAGAAATATATTAATTAAAGCATTTCCATGTTTCAGCTCTATAAACACACTCAATATTTACTAGAGTGCGTACTTCAAAAGCAGGAACACGGATGAAGTTCAGTGCTACTTTACTGGGACAAAACTGTGAACTACAAAAAATAAGCAGTTAAGAGACTACAGAACCTGCACACAGAAAGAGCCTGCCTGAAGGACATACAGGCAACGCACATTACAAGGCTTCAAATTCCTTTCACCAGAGGATTTACGAACCGAGGAGATAACCCACTGTCACGAAGACTGTACTTCCTCCAGAAATACTGGGGGAAATTAAGACTGTAACAAAGGAGGAAGAATGCAGTAGAGCCCCACCAGTGGTATCAGCTGGTCAGCGTTACTTACTGCTCGGGACTCTGCTTTGCTGGGACGCGCTGCTTTCACACGCCGTCTCTCTTGCTACAAGAAGAGTCTGAATATCCGCGTGTAATTTGTCCAGATCAGCCTCCCCTGAAGCCAGCGCTCTGCAATGTAGCACCAGTGAAACGTCTCTGCTGTAGAAATGGAAATACTGACAAACGCGGCTGGCTTCATGCACGCTTCCTTCATCAAGGAGGCATCCGATCAGAAACTGGAGTGATTCCTCCTCAGCGGCAGTCAAGGTCTGTTGAGGGTCTCTGAACGCAAGGCCCTCTAGTTTTAAGTACTTTGGTGTGTTCAGAGCAGGGAGCTTTGAAAAAGAAAACTCCTTAGCTAAGTTATCAAAGGTAAGATCCCTGTTCACTGCAACATGGGAGCGAAACCTCGACTTGCCTGACCCCTCATCTGTGGATAACGTTTGTTGTGCAATGCGACAAATCCAGATCTGCTTTTCTATTTCTTCTAATTTGTGGAGCGACGACGAGTCGTTCTTGGCTAGCCAATGGCCAGCTAGGGTGAGCAACAAATGTCTCTCCATAATGCTGTCTGTCTTCTCATGAGCTAAAGATGCAAATACTGTATTTGCCTGATTGAAAAAAAAATCAGATGCAGCTTTGCTGGAGATTGAATTTTTCATGAAGTTGTCATTACATTTTTTCCAGAATTCAATTCTTGTTTGATTTTGATGCCACTGTCCAACGTCTCTTAAATGATGTAGATCTCTTAGAACCTGCAAAATTCAGAGGTTTTAAACAACTATCTTTCCAAAAAAGAAAAATCACACTGGATGGCCAGAATACTGCAAAACTGAATTTAGATTGTGTTCCAATATGCAATAAAACCATCTATTTTTCTCACCAAAGAAAACTGATTGTATAGCAAGTAAAAATAGTAAGAGTAAGGAAAGCTACGCCGCCCTTTTCAGCTCAGCACTTACAATCAGCTTGTTTGGTGTACTTGCATTTAAAATAAAAAGTGATTTGAAGAAAAATTTGTGTCGCAGGAAGACTGAGAAGTAACACTCTCAATACTGCCAGTAGCAGGGTATTAAGAGGTGACTATCATTACTTAACTACACTGTACCTCTTGGGTGACTACGTTGTCCATGGGCAATTCAGCCAGTGCTGCCACCTCCCGAGCCAGTGAGAACATTCCTTTCTCCTGTAGCTGCTCCAGAATGGATCCGCACTCACTCCGCAATGTCTCCATACTGTGACTGGTCAGGATGGAGTGACTGATCGATATGGAGGAATCCTTCAGGGTCTCACTGAGTGCACAGAGTTTCTTCACGAAAGGGCCTGTTTTAAAAAAGTACAAGCAATCAAAGGCAGCTGCTTTTTAAACCTGAGGAAATTCTGCTCCTTCTCTCCGTATGCAAAACCCTGCCAGGGAAGGAGCACGGATTTTACACTCTAAAACTTTCACAGGACTGAAAATAAGCTCTAAATCCATAACTAAAATACTTCTGTAGATAATCTGTACGCTCCTCATCAACACTTGCACATATTCGTTCTCCCAAACAGACTCACACACACAATTACATTTTCACCACTGCAATTCACCACAAGAACCAACTCTGGTTATATAAATCCTTATACAAAAATAAAACAGTATGAAAACACTCAAAGTAAACACTTTCAGTCACTCCAAAAACATTGTAGGATCAAAGCAGCAATATCATCTAACGGAGGAAGCTGTGTTTACCATCGAGTAGAAGATTATCTGCTGCAGCAAGCAGCTGTAAGAGCTTTCCCGATTCATATTCCGTTTTACATTGCTGCATCATCAATTCAAGAAGAAACAACGCTTGAGATTCCAACCACTGCACAGGTAATTCTGAAGCTGCTGGGTCCTCTTCAGTTTTAAGCTGCGTAGATAAAGATTTTTAAGTGCTGGGGCTTTTTTTGCAAATATAAAGAAAGAATTAACTGGCATTCCCAAGGGGGCACTGATCCATCTCTAATTCAGGTTTGACTTTGATCTCAAAGCAGTAAATTTTACAACAGGGTGCCCTTACTCTTGATAATCACGGAAAAGATAAAAGATGCAAGAAGGATCGGAAATGGATAGATAAAATGAATTGCCAGATTAATAGCTCTTGTTATACAGCTGTACACTTTACAAGCGTGTCCACTATGTGAGTGGCGCGTAGGAAAGGAAACTGATCCAGCCTTAGCTTGAATTGCAGGAAGGAAAACCACTGCTGACATGGAATGTTAGCTACCAAGTTATTCAGGGAACTAGAAAATTGTGATTGAAAGGAAAGAACTGCAATAATTTGTGAAAACATCTGTATGCGACAAAGAAAGAGCAATGCATGAAAACACTTTGGTCTTCTTAAAACCAAGTGCTAAATCAGTATCTTAATTTAAGTGCACAATGCAGTTCACTGAGTTGTTTTCAAAGAAATGTCTACACAGTTTCTGACAACTACCAAAACTACAGCAATATCAGAAACTTCTTCAGAAACTTTGAAACATATTCCAAAAAAGTTGTCTTTCTTAAATAGATATTCCCTGTAAGTCACTGGTTTATCAGCCGAGTATTGACTTGCCCTGGTCAATACAGAGGAGAGAATATCCCACGCTTACCCACCACAAATAATTCAATTTACCAACAGTAGCGCTACTTGAGTCACTGCCAATCTTCAAGCAGTAAACTGCTCACACAAGGAGGGTGACATTGTATTTCAATCTGCCCACATCAACTTAAAACAAAATGATTTAGAAAAACGCATTGCCAGTTTTGAATTGTCAAAACCATTTTTCCATCGACTGACAGCAATAAAAAGAATCTGCTGAAACCTACTGCTTCACAAATCAGCTCCTAGCTCGTTCTACACACACCTTTCTCAGTATTTTCATATATGACACTAGATGCCTATCACATTCTAATAAGGGAAGACCTACGCAAAGACATTCAGAGAAAATGAATTTGCTTACTTTTGTCAGACTTTCCTGAAACTTGTCCAGTTTGATTTTAGCTTCACTGTATTTTTTACAGTTCATGCATAGTTCATACATCTCCAGTATATACAGTAAAGGGGAATCCTTTAAGACACAAAAATAGGTTATAATTCTTTCCTAAAAGTACCTCAAGAAATGTGGAATTTGTCTTTCTCGGTACTAGAACAATGAAGTTCTCATTTATTAAAATTGCATGCAAGGTTGGCGTTAGACCTGCAAATTTGTAATAGTTGGAAGAACTTCCATTCAAAGATTTTCTTAGCTGACCAGGATTTTCAGTGGATTAGCCCGGGTTATCCAGGCCACAAACAGCAAGACAGAAGGAGAATCAAACTATAGGCCATCTCCTCTCCAAGATGATCTGAGATACGCTCAGGTATACCACTAAAAAGACACTATCTTACCTTTAAAAAGAGCTGGAAGCCATTTAGAAGTGTTTTACTTTTTTGCTTTCTTAAAAAGACTTTCCAGATAACTGACAGGTCGTGAAGATCCCATTCATGATTTTCTGCTGAGTTTTGAATATGGTTTGTTGCTTCAGCTCTGGTAGCATCATCCGCAGTAGTGATTATCCAAACACAGAGACAGTGAATAATGTTTGCATCCTGTCAAATGAAAAAAATGGTGGTTTTATAATAACTGGAGATAAACATCACCTCATTATATATCACTTGGCCAAATGTATCATACTATTCACAGTTACTACAAAAACTGAGATAAAGACTTGAGGAACGCAAGCTGCATATCTACCATTTAACATAATTGTCCACAACCGTCACTTTTTTATTACTTATTCCTCTAAAAGACAAATAACTTCCTCAATACTCACTCGGAAACATGCTGCTAGAACACTCAGAATGGGAGCGTGCTCTCTCAGTCCTGCAGTCAGAAGGTAACGTGAGGGGTCGGAGCTCCCCTGACACTGAAAAAGGATCTGAAAGAGACTATCTGCGTATTTGCTGCTGAACACCGGAGCAGCGGCGCTGTTTTCGGGACTCCCCGCATCAGGACACAAAAATGGCAACTTCTCCAACGCCAACATCAAGTGGTCTTGTAACACGGGAGCGAAATCTTGAAGGATAGGAATGACCTAGGAAAACAGAACCAAGAGAAGATTTAGATTCTCAAAAGCCTAAGTATCTTTACACAAAAATTGACGTGAGTTTTGAAAGGAAAGACAAGTGGCTTTATTAAAACTTACATTGAACATATTGCAACTCTCCAATAAAAAACCCCAGAAACTAAATGATTTTAAAAAACAAATTAAACTTACAAACAGTATATCATAATTTTAAATAAATTTAAAATGAAAATTAAGGCCCTTCTTGGCAAATACTTTTGTGTCCAATTCACTTCAAAGGGACACTTAAATCACTCCTCTCTTGAAACTGTTTTCTCTGCTACTGATTATTAACATCCCATAAGATTTTTCAAATAGGGAATTTTTTCCCTAATCTTCTCCTTTAATAGTTAGCTTTTATGCTTTCAGAAACATATTATCATATCTGCTGAACAGTCAGCTCCCTCTGGAGTCAATTTCCTTTGTCTTGTGTTAGCTTTCCACATACCAAGAGGGAGAGAAAATTAGAAAAGTTCGGAAATCCAGCTGTAAGAGAAGGGCTATCATAATCAGAGGATATTGAGCATCCCAAGACAACTTCTAAGTTCTTGGAAACTCATGAGGCTTCAATTTTACGTTGTCTCCACAATGTGATAGTCTCTTGTTAAAAAAACCCTATTTTTTCCTCTCTCTTTTTTTTTTTTTTTTTTTAACCATCACAGACAAAGAACATTCTTGACAAACTCTATCTTCATTTAAAATCCTACCCCGACTGCTTACCTCATCTGGCTGGTAGCGGTGCAGCTGGGTTTGGATGATGAACTGCAGCCAGTCGTTGGATTTGGCACACTCCTTTAGGTAAGATGTGCTTGGTCTGATATTATGCAGTTTGCAGAACTGCATTACCAAAGACCACTGCCTTCTAGAGTCACTACATGTCCTGCGTGGAATTCAAACAGCTTCAGGTGTAACAAACCGGCATTCATACCAGGTGTTAACATGCATAAATTCATCACCTAGCTGGAGATCCACTGCCCACAAACGGCAACACCAGCACTTCCATCGACTCCACCAGAGATTAGACCACACTGTGGGAGCTTCCCTACTACACCCTGTGGACATTCCCAGCCAGCAAGGCAGGGACATATCTTAGAATCACAGAACCACCCAGGTCAGAAAAGAGCTTTAAGATCATTGAGTCCAGCCACCGACCCAGCACTGCCCAACCCACCCCTGACCCTGGAAGAACCCCAGGTCCTTCAGCTGCTCCTCAGGAGACTTGTGCTCCAGACCCCTCACCAGCGCTGGTGCCCTTCTCTGGACACGCTCCAGCCCCTCAGTGTCTTTCTTGGCATGAGGGGCCCAAAAACGAACGCAGGATTCAAGGTGAATACCTTGAAAAGAAGTCAACAACCTTCACTCCTAAACGTGCTGCAAGAGCTCTGCGGAACAGCGAGTCCAACGTGCTGACTGCACTTGCTCATTTTTGCCAATATACATCTACTACCTCTACTATTTGAAATACCAAGACTATATTCTAAATTCAAACATCGTTATTCAGTTTACTGCAATAAAACACAGAGATCTCTTTAATACTATCTAAATACGCAAATGGTGAAATTCAGTGCTCAGTCTCAATTTGCCAGCATAACACTTTAAATCACGTTCTACTCACTTCTTTATTCCTTGATGCTCCACTGCATCCCAAAAGGCTTCTTCTAAGGAGACGAGAACTTCTGCTGCTGCTGCTTTTTCATCATCAGCCAATTTTGTTAATTTTTCAACTGTTTAAAAGAACATATTACTATTTCCACGACGCTATTTGGGATTAAAGCTAGTATTTTCAAAAGTACCAGAATCAACAAGAAGAACAAATCCTATTAATGTGAATGTTTCAATAACTATGCTAAGTCTGGCACCAAAGTGGTTACATGGTTTTTGAAAAAAGAATCTCAAATTTCAAATCACACAACTTTTTTTTTTTTTTTTAAATACGCTCTACCTATAGTTTTAAACAACATGTATGTTTTTACAACAATCAGGAGAATATAAATAAATGCCAGCAGTCTCCTAGTTGGGACAAAAAGACACCTGTGGGCCTACAGTCAGAAATCACACGTTCTAGAGTCATTCCTAGGATAAATTTGATTTCCCTATAGCTTCGAACATCTGTTTTCACTGAAGCTGTAAGACAGTTATCAAGTACAAAAGAGAAAAGAGATTTGGGAATGCCCCTTTGTTTAACACTCTAGTTATATTATTACAACATTAGACTGCACTTTACTAAATATTGCACTGAGCCTTAAGCAGCTGTTCAACAGTGTCTACTAGATATTCCCGCAATTCTGGCTCTGTCTTCCCTCCTTTTGGGGTATGCAAGCTTCAAAATGCAGCTTCAAATTACTAAGAAGCAGGAATAAAAGAAGAGCAAAATTCTTGGCTCTTCAAAGGACAGGACGCTTTCACTGCGTTCCTGAGAAGTCAGGCACCGTCTTTCATTCCATCGCTGGGTCTCTTCCCAGCAAACAAAACCACCCTTACCCAAAGATTCTTTTATTTGATTGCGCTGAGATTCTTCATTTCTTGTTCTGTAACTGAAAATTATGTTTGCAACTTTAATATCGACTCTGAGTTTGAGGCTGTCGAGACCGAGCAATTCTAGAAAGCACACGCAGGCTGCTCCTACTGAAGGGATGCTGAAGAAGGAAAGAGCTAAAATACAGGCTTCCTTTCCCGCCTGCTGAATCCTGAAACAAACAGAACACCAGTTAAGGTACATGATTTTTAACCGATTTTCAAACATAAATATGGCCCCTGTAAACAACTACCTACAAAATTTACTAAACTCACACACTTTCTTAGCCTGGAAGATGTTTACAAACCAAAAGTTTCACATTTATAAAAAAATGTAGGTATGAGAATAAAGCCTCACACATAGTAAGCACAGAGCCTGCAATTTAATAAACTTTAACAAAAACTAAAGCCAATGCATTTGATAGAATAACGAAAAACACCTGCCAGCAGTTTTAGTGCAAAAAGTCCCATTGCAAAGTCTACAATCCAAGCGCTGCAGCACCAAGAAACTGAAACCGATTTGAGGATTGCACTAAGTGAAAAAGGTACCCTAAAGGTTCTGCAGTGGCTGCATCACTGGTTATCCCACATTTTCTCCAGAGCAGTAACTGAAAGAATTATCCATGCAGGACTGTCTTTTAAACTACTAAGTACTTCAGTCTACAGTAAGGTATGTTTTCCTTTTTGCCCAAATCTTAGCTGTTTACACAAGAGAAACTGATTTGTATAGAAACGATGAGAAGAAACATAGGGTGACACAAACAAGACATTCTAGAAACAAGCAGTGATTTGTTCTGATCCAACTCCTACTAATTCTGAATATACTTAATAGTAAACTGAAT
Organism: Chionis minor; assembly: GCA_013398295.1. Taxonomy (NCBI): domain Eukaryota; kingdom Metazoa; phylum Chordata; class Aves; order Charadriiformes; family Chionidae; genus Chionis; species Chionis minor. Next base: position 159,414 of record VZSF01003086.1, read on the forward strand.
ATATTGAAGCAGGATGTGTAATTTGACTGTAACCTTTTGAACACATGCTTTTGAAGCTTCAGCCAGAAAATTTAATTCCTTCAATCTCCAGTACATTATTTGTCTTAGTAATTTAACTGAAAAGGTGTCACCCTTAGGAAATGTCAAACAAAAGGGGCATGTTTTTTCTAAAAAGTGATCTAGAGGCTCAGGTCCCTAGAAAATAACCCTACCTGTGTTTGATACGACTGGAACATTTTTCATTCCTTGCTTTCATTGTGTAGATTTTATTTAGGTAATTGAAAATGAACCTCACCTTCTTTTAGGTGATATTTGATTTTTATCCTACTCGATGCTAGACTGAACAGACTGCTACAACACCTACAATTTGAAGTGATGCAGCGCACACCACTTCTTTGCTGTTGCGGAGGATCAATGTTACTCGACGTGCTAGATTATAACTTCAAATGAACTATTCCACTGTCACTTTTGAGAAGACTTACAACTGTTTGGGTGATTTGCTCTTTACTAACTGCTGGACCAAAAATGTACCAAAAGCAAATGATGGACATCCATGGTGCAAATAGTACACAAAATCCAGTCGTTCCATTATAGCGTATTTGTTCACCAGTTCAGGGGATGAAAAATGAGGAAAGTCACTTGATGCATCTAGAAAGAATATCATCATTATTAAGAGCTGATAAACAGTTGAATTAAACATAGAAAACAGCTTTCAGCTACAAAACATAGGATGACAATCAAATAGCTCTCCTCTTGTTCTGATTCAAATCTCAACATAGCCAAACCCCACAGAAATTCCAATTCTCATTGTAAAACCAGAACTCTAAATCACTTCTTTGGCCCTCAACTTGCTTTTAAAAGAAAATATGGCTTTTCTATCTGTAATACATTTAGAAAAAAATCTGTCTGTGAAGAGCTTAATGGAAAAAGGTAACCTATCTAGGATTTTAATTTCAAAACAAAATTTTAGCAAATTACACATGGGCTTTTTTGGTAAAACAAATGGCCTTTTGAATAAGTTTATCTGCCAAATCATTCCACTAGAAGGTATTTTATCCTAGGTGCTCAGGCTGAAAAAGCATGTCAAACTAGAAAGGAACATACCTGATACAGCAAGAGTATTTGTTGACTGCCAGCCAAATAATTTAGTGGGATCAAAGGGCACTAATGACTGAAAGATTAAAAACAAAATATATTTAGACAGTTAAGATTTTTACTGTAGAATATTTTAGGGAGCCACAGCAGCAGACAACGAGGAGTGGCCTGTGCTGCTACCAGGCAGGACAGCAGCGATGCCCAGCTCCCTCTCAAAGGTACGTATTGATCTGCTCCACAGGACCAGAACGCAAACAAGCGCAAGGAAAGGCTGAGACTTTGGTCTGAGGAAATAGGGAAAGAACACGCTTAAGTATTTTGTGAAACTGTGATCTTAGCAAAGTGAACACTTTCCTAATAATGAACAATTCACAGCGTTTCTTTCAACTTTCAGTTTGTCCCATACCACAGACTGGAAGCAAACGGCATTTGCCCAGAAATGCGTCATGACAGTCCATGAGACACTATCCTTTAACTCTAAGTTTCAATTTCCCTTGGACAATTAATATATACATATTTTTTTAATACTGAACAACCTGCCCACTGAACACTGCAAGAATATCGCTCCTCCGACATTCCAGCACTGCTGAAGTTAAACACTACAGATGCCTTTACGTGTCTGGAGGGGTGGGAGCAAGCCAGACTCTCAGGTACCACTTTGAAAACCTGTTCAGAATGAAGCTATAAACTTTAGCTCCCAATTAAGGATTCCAAGGAAACAACATATGGACCTCACCCTCCAGGCTTTAGCTGCAAACAAGCTTCTATTCCGTTCCTTTTGTTCTGCCAAAGAGCACTAGAGAGAGGCATTCTGCGTACCTGGACAAGGTGGTAGAGAGAGATGTCAGGGGGCAAAACTCCATGAGGAGTGCAGGGGGGAAAGAGAGCAGCTCTGAGTTTGGGGTAAGGAGTCAATGCCATTTTTAAAAGCTGTGGATCAACTTTCTTCAGGGGTTTTTCCGTATCTTCGTTCTGAAGAACCTACATTGCAAGGAAGCAAAAATATTTCATTAGGAAGAAGAAAACTGCAAGAAGGTGATAACAAAACAATCTTTGAATGTGTCAAACAAACTACCTCGTGGGAATCTGCCATATGTCAACAAGACAAACAGTACAATTTTTTTTCCTGGAAAATTCTTTTAAGTTACAACAGACAGATCTTCAACAGTACCTGAATTTTTAGGTTACTGTGCTATGTATTAAAAAGCTATCTGTATTAATAAATTCTGTTCAAAAATGTGATTCACTGAGCATTTTTCTCTTAAAGGTATAATCATTTATAATGTGCTTTTTGATCTCTATGTTACAATGCAAATGGTTAACAACGTAACCAGTAAGCTGAAGTTTTTGATATGTGCCTAGATTTTCAGCCTTTAAAAATAAAAATGTGGAAGCTGAGTAACACCTGTTCAGATCCAAGCAGAAGAGCAGGTCAGTTACCCAGCGCTTCATTTACTTAAAAACTACAAATGACTACAAAAAGGGATAGTTGTCCGACAAATATGGGATTACCATTTGAAAAGTTTATTGAAAATATTTTGCAACCTAAACCTATTTGAGTTTTTAAATAAAAAAATAAAAACCTTTTTGAAACTAAAACACAAGTGCCTGTAAATACTCCCAGCTGTAACTGTTATGAAGGCGTTCAATATTCCAACTCACAGGCACTATGCCTTGCTGTCCCTAAACCACGTAACCTCAAACTGCTCTAGTCCCTGCTTTTGGTGAACTGACACTGAAACACGGAACACCAAAACCAGATTTTTATACGAGAAGAAATTACATAATGACATTAATATATTTATTTTTATTAGTGTGCTCCTTTGAGTTTTCAACACCACGTGAGAACTTCTCCAAAGCTCCCCAGCCATCTGCTGCACACAGTACCTGATCGACACCTCCAGGCGCAAACATTGTGGTGGCCAGCGCTAACAGCGTACGCCCCTCCAGGAGCATGCTGCTCACGCTGGCTTGATTGCTAGGAATCAAGATCTGAGCATTTGCCAGACTGGCTTGGAAAATCATCTTTGGATCTTAAAAGAAAAAAAGTAAGATTTAATTTCAGGCAAAACCAGTATTAAATTGTTAAATCATGTATTAAAACTGTTCTATGACAATGAAAAAACCTGACATTTCTGGGTTTTTTGTTGTTAATAGTAATTTTTCTCAATTTACTCATAAATACAGATAAGCTAGTCTAAATTTCACCAAGCTTTCCCTGACTTCAAACCACAGTTTTACCTACACAGATTGATTTGGATCGAGTCCCACGGTTTAGAATTCTATTGGTTCAATTCTTTATCCTATACTGATCACATTTTCTGAAAGAGCTTCACTTGGGCTTATTTTTATAATTTTTTAATGTGTGACTCTACAAAAGATGAAATGTTTTTAAAAAAAAAAGTGAAATGAGTTAAGGGTACAAATTCCACTCATTTTCAGTGACTAACCAAAAAAAAAAAGCAAAGAAAATCAAAGGGGCAGAAAAGTCAAAATGCTCGACAAGAACTAGAGAAAACTTTTAACAGTAAACGCATTTTCTTAGGAATTCTGCTTCTGTTCAACCTGGCGGGAATATAACCAAATTGGAGGTAATGATGATCACACACAAAACAATTCTCCTATATCTACAGCCTCCAAATCTTTATGTACAGTTTAAGCAGGAATTTACAATACACATTTTAGAGATGAGGAACTGATGCACATGTAAATGATTTGCCACGGTCAAAAAAAGTTTGTGGCAGAGCAGAGAATTAAACCCAGCTGTGCCAAAAACTCAGCTAGCAGCATAAACACTGGACCACCTCTGGAGCGAGGCCAGACTCCTACCTCGGGGACTGCTGGCAACCCCTCGACACTGCACGAGGAATTCAAACCAGGGATGCGCTTCATGCAATTCCTTGTCATCCAAAATAGGGCAATTTGAAGGACTTAAGCTGGAAACAAGACGAGTAGCAGCACAGTGAAAATACAGTATTTGCAACCATCCTCTGCCCCCATAGGACACTGCGCTAAAAATGAAGAGCATCTGACTCGATGTTACGGTGACTTATTTCCTCCATTCTTACACAAAACACACATGGCCCTTCCCCAGGAGATGTACACCTCACGATACGGCAGCTCTGACAGCTCCTCCTTAGGGTGATGTTTCTGTGCCCGCCTGCTTCTGCAAACCAAAGCAATGGTTTCCAGACCTGGCAGCTCCAAACACTTTCCAAAGAAGGGACCTGATTCACAAATACCACCCTACATAGTCTAAATATTTTATGCAAACCAAAATTGGTTATACAAACAAAACTAAAAAAAAAAAAAAGGTTTGTCGGCTTTTCTCTGGTTCGTTTTTACCTTAATAATTACACTCTTAGATTGAAGTTACAGCTAAGAAATTTTAATTGCAAAGTGCTCATTAAGTGGGAAGTATTCATATTGTTCCAATACCTAATATTTCTTTCTCCTTCAAATCCCAACTAAAATCCTAATTTAGACGGAAACTAGCAATTTCTTTACTTGTGAATCTATGCAGAATGAACTCATACTTGTGCTCAAGTGAGTTTCTGAAGAACAAGTTGGTTTGTCTCATATAAGACTGTATTGCTTATAACATACTAGTACAACTGGAATAATTTCCTTTGATGACCTATACACAAATTAATCTTGACAAGACAATCTGAATAAAGCTTCAAAATACAGCATGAAACCTAACAGCCTGACCCACCGTTTTTCACTAAATGACACAGTTGTGACCCAAGCAGCGAAGGGCCGAGGAAAACTCTTACTACCAACTCCTAAAATTGGGTTTCAGTATTTAAATCTGCACGAGATTTGAGGGATGAAAAGCATTCATACCTGTAATAGTCTAAGTAAGTATATAACAGATACTGCAAATTATGTTCTAAACAGTAAAGGACAAAACGAGCATGGAAGTCCAAGCCACTTGCAGCGTTGTATTTTGGAACAGGGTGAGGATTTTGCAGTGCTCCCCCAAGGTAAGACAGTCTTTGGAGCAGAAGTTCAAAATCTTCCAACTCAGAACAGACAAAAATTCCACTTCTGTCAGAAAAGAGAAAAAGCATACGCCCTGATTAGACAGTCATCTCTTTAGCAAGTTCTGAAGAGTGTTTTCAGTTCAAAATTAAAAAGCAGACCTTTCCTTCTTGGGCATTACTTCACTACTGAGTCAAACACAACGTGCCAAAATACGTCTGCTAGTGCTCAAGCAGTAGCGTAGCTGCCACAGTTCACTGCAGCGACCGAGGCGTAGGGCGGGAAATGCCACGTGTTTCCAACTTCCTCCCTTGCGCTAACACAGGCATCGGGAATATAACCACTACGAAAGACCAAAGGGCTGACAGAGGATTTCTGTTGCTCTCGGGTTTCTTACTGTTTTCACATAACGGAAAGTGCAAGTACAAGACTAAAATTAAGTTTCTTCATGGATCTCTGCTGTTTCAAGAAAGGGCACTAAATACAATATAAAAATTGACAAGTATCAAATCCTTTATTAACACGTACTTCTGTAACTATCTGATTTTGGCTTCATGGAAGACAGGAAGTTAGCATAACGCATTAAGGGCGCATACCTCGCCAGCTTGTTTAATATGTCATTTCTCATGTAGCTACTACATAACGTGTGCCGGTCAACGATGTCTGGAGTAAGAGGGGGCCAGTCAGCTTGGCCACACAAAGTCCGGTTGGGCTCAGATTCGTCAATCCATGAACAAATATTAAGCCAATCATGCTGGGCTGTCAAGTGCATCCAAAGAACCTCAGGATTACACGTCTTGAGTTCTGTGTTTCAGAAAGGCAAACTGATGATACCGGCACAAACACACACTACTGAGTGAAATACTGACATTTCTTTGTACACATACATAATTTTAAAACTCAGTTGCAAAGACGGTGCTGAGATTAAGCATACTGCCACAGCTCGTTAGAGCTTTACGCTGGAAAAGCTAAATGCAATACCACAGTGTAATAAGCTTTACGGAACGTAGCGGAGTATGACATCTACGACAGGTGACCATGTGTTAGGCAAGTCTCTTGCAGCTAGTTCCAAACTTTTCTCTACAGGAAAAACACAGATCCCTGCCATAACGCAAAAGGATGAAAGCACATGGTTTACCCACTTGCACCGATAAAAAAATAAGTGGCCTACTGTGATAGCACACAACTTCAGTTATATCAGTGCCACTCCTACACAATTGCTCTATACTACGTCAAAGTCAAAGACAGATTTTTAATTCACAATTTCTTTTAAGTCCTTAGTACCAGAATACTTGCCTTGGCATGGTTTTCTGGGGAGAAGAATCATTTCCTGAATAAGCTCATCCCACCACTGGGCCCAGTTAAACATCACTCTGACTCTCCTATTGTGAACCCGATGTCGACCACAATTCACCACTGAGTCTAGAACAGCTGTATGTCTGGAATAGTCTTGTTCCTTTCTCCAGTTCTTGAAACTGCAATGAAATATTGCAACAGGAGGTTTTCTAGTAGTCTTTTAAAAAACAGACAACAATCTAACAAATAGAAGATGATGAAAGGGTCAACAAATTTAGTTAGTCCATTTTGAAGAGAGTTTTGGAAGTGGCAGAGGGACTTACTTCTGCTAGAAGTTTGAGAGTGCTTATGACAGCAATGAGCAAAGAGTTACCTCATTTTTCCAAAACTGACATAGCAAATGATAAGCATCATAACATTTTTACAATTATTTAACTGCAAAATGGTTTTTCGAGGTTACTTTAGTTTGCTGTATTATGGATATCATATACCAAAAATAGAGCAAACATTCCATCTGAACATGTTTCATTTGATTAATAATTCTAACAATATAATTAGTTATCAAAAATTTATGGTGACGGTGACACGACTAGAGAAGGCCTCTGTCAGGCTGACGATACTACATCACGACTTAGTCTGGAAAGAACACGGGAGCCGCTGTCACATTAGTGAGAAAAGCCATTAGTTCCCACACTGACCTTTATGTCTGCAAACGCAGACCAGTGTGAAACTAATGAAATTACAGAAGACTGTATTTGTTAGTGCAGTAAATCATACGGAATGCAGAAGCCAGCATATTTTAAATCCTATTAATGTTATTAATTAATAATTAAAACCGATAACCCACATTACCTGAAAAGAGATTGAATCTCTTTATTCTCTTGGAAGGATTCCGAGTAAAAGCTTTCAACCTGATGCACAAAGTCTATCATTTTCTTCTCTTTTTCAGAAAAATAATTTTCTTCTCGTAAAACTTTCACCTTTAATTCAAATTAAAGTATTACCTCCAGTTACAATTTTTATCTACTTACAATATATTAAAGTTGTAAATGATCCTGCAAGTGTAAAGAGTTAACTAACTGTAGGAGAAAATGCTGGAAGCATTGAGGTCAATACACTTAAATTACAAGAGGGCCAGGACTTCATACTGTGTGCAAGCAGATGGGAACTAGATCAGAGCCAGAACAAAGACATTTTAACCATTTTAACCAATTTTTACTTTAACTGCAAATACAAATGAACGTAGGCATGTCAGTAACATGTCTCAGCACCTACACTGCAAGTATGCAGGGACACAAGCCGCGTGTTCGATACAGTGCTTCCCCTCAGCATAAACACACCCAACAGGCTTCAGACCTGAGAACATCAGCTGGACAAAAAGAGCCTTTTCTACACTTACCAACAAATCTCGCACATGTTTATCAACTGTGTAGAAACATATCTTACGCAATTCCTCCTTCGCATCAAAGCCCTAATAAAAAAGAAGATACTCATTGTATGCAAACTGCACAAATGCTGCCGTACACCGGCAGAACAAATTCACCCACTTTATTTGCAAAGCACACAACCTTTTAGAACCACGCTTGTGATATCTGCTTCAGCAGTTGCTAAAGATGCCATAATAACGTGGTGATCTGCATGATGTCTCCAGCACGTCTGGATATAAAACGTGTACCCTTTAACACTTGACTTGCCAGAATCACCTCTACACTTTGCTGCTCACAATATCAGGCAATACACATTCATAAACAGGCTCCCTCAGCATTCTGACAGCATTAGTGATCAAAGCAGGTCTTTAAAACAAGTTAATTTTCACTGTAATACATGTATGTGGTAGAATTAATACATAAGACACCTAAATGCTCCCAACACTAAGAGTTCGTTTATTTTGTTAGTCATAAACAAGTGCTAAGAACTATCAGCACGTTTACTGAACGCCTCTCACCATATTTCTTAAAAGTTCTGAGGCCTCTCTGGTATTATCCTTCAGAAGACGGTCATAGACCAGATTCAAACCAGTCTGAATAAATTCTTGCAGACTTTGAGCGGGATGTTGATGAATTCGGAAGAAGGTCTGGGCCTCTGGCATTTTGTTGCTTAAAATGGCATCAGCAATGACTTCCTAAAAGGGGGAAAAAAATGGAACAATCCCATCTCATTAATCTTCAGTGCTACTATCTTTATAACTCCTATATTGATCCTTTTCCCCAATAGTTTAAAGACATTTCCATAATAATACTTAAATATATTTAATACAAATAATAAAAAACGGACCACTCCTTTTTACCTCTGGTGTCAGTTTTTCCCATACGTGGCTTTCTTCTAATGCAGGTAGGTCTTCATCAAGATCACTTCCTGTGTGTACTGTATCTGTCTGTGGCCGGGGATATTTTCTCAGAAATTTTCTAAGTTTAATAATGTAATCCGTTAAAATATCTGCGCCCTTCTGCAGGAATTCATCAGGTTCTGTCAAGAGCACGCAAGATATCAGTTAAACAGAAGCGAATGATACAGCATCTCCCACGCCTGGCAACGCTGCACGCGCTGTGCTGACGAAGGGACAGAACGCGCCTCAGAGCAAAGAGCGCATCAGCTCTGGGGCGCAGTTCGACCCGTGCAGCGCCCGACACCGGCCACCGCTGCCAGCGCACTGCCAGGACACGCTCACAACCCCACCACTGCTCCACAGAGGCCCCCCCGCCCGCGCTGAGGCGCGTTCCCCTTCAGGGACAAGTAACTGAGAACTGACATTTTTTATTAATTCAACCAATTATTAGTCAGATTAAACCCCACTTAAAACACTGGGACTTTTGAACATAACATTCATGTAGTAAGAAACAGAGACTACTAAAAATCATACATACAGAAAAAAATTATTAACAGATAATGGTCTGCATCTTTTACTATCAGAAGAAATCAACTCTGCTTTCACACGTATAACCTGCTGGTCCACAAACTAAAGAGCACCCTCAGATGGCGATTCAGACCCAAGCAGCAGGACAGCACGCTGTATGTTGGGACGTGTCACCCCACTTCTCACAGCTTTCTCTAGCAAAACAAAACTGTCCTCTAGGATTCTGTCATTTTAACACTTCACTAGTATTCCAACTGTTACTCTATTCTTGCACCTTTTAGGCTGTAGTTCAAAGAGCAACTGTTCCGTTCCTGTCGACAGAATCCTGTCTGATCTGAGAGCCTGATTGCAGTTGCTTGGGCTACCGCAGATACTGTATTCAGATTCATTTCTCATGTTTCCCCTTAGATAACATCTTTCATTCACTTAACTCTAGCACATTTTTTTGTTCATTCTAGGCAAATTTAGGCTTTTAATTTAAAAAATGACTTTTTCTTACTTACCTAAACAATGACACATTACATTACAACATACGATTCAAAAAGAGCGATCTTACCCTCTGTGTGCACAAAAATTTCTTCAAGCTGCCTGCTAAGGAACGTCAACGTGAGGCTTAGCAGCTGCTCAGAAAAGTGTTTACTTTGAGGGTCCATATCATTTTCTCTGATTGCTGAGCAAAGCAAGTTTAGAGCGGGCCTCAGCTCTTCCAAATCTGCAATATTTACACAAAAAGTTAAAACACCTCCATTCTACCATACGACTGACCGCATAAATTTAAAATTTAAGTTAAAAGTCATAGAGGCATGCTACAAAAATCTTCTAAAATGTGTCAAACAATATACGTAACGTGCTTTGCCTTCACATCAAAAAGCTTATAGCACATACACCAATATCTGAACACGACAAACGCCCCCTCACGTTATGCACCATTGCTCTCTTATTTTCCAGAAGCAGGGAAGCTGTGATACAGCGTCATCCAAATACACAAGGGCACAGGCAATTCAATCTGCTCTTACAAACACACAGCCATACATAGAAAGGCAATTAAATTTAAACCTCCGTGTAGCTGGAAGTCTTCTACTTACTTTTCAGGTAAGACTGGGATGCACTATCAGTAGACTGTTCAGGTCCCGAGCAGGGTGCAGACAGATTGAAAAGACTTTCTTTGCTTTTTAAAAATAAGTCTACTGTGTCTAGTTGACGATTTTCCAAACCTGCCTAGACAAACATGCAGTAGAACAATTACGCATATATTCTAAAGTACGTTTGCTGATAGTACTTTTACTTCATGCTCAGTGACAAAAATATATATGCAGAAAAAACGAAGAAATTTAAACTACATGTGCAACACCTGTAGCCTGAAATAACAAGGTGACCTGCTCAGTTCCTGCCACGCTCCTTGAATGGGCTTTGTAGAAACCCTGCCCTGTATCTTCAGAGACAAAATGTTAATTCAACAAGTTGTTAAGAGTTTGATTTTGAATATAAAATAAGCAGTGTGAAATCAGGACTTTGAATAAGCTTTCAGCAACTGAAAATTGCTGTGACCCTCCCACCCATCGATTCACTTTCCATCACATCCTTCAAATAACCTAAAAGAACCCTACCGGCTGTCTTCAACTAAGCTCCCTCCCTCCCAACACAACTGAAAACACAGACTGACACTGTACTGACGGAGTGCACAGCCGGCTGCACAGTCCAGACTGCCGCAACAGTAGCTTTTCTAGAGAAGGATCTGTCATCTAGAAGTCACCTCTCTGTCATCTACAGCACTGGAAAACTGGAGAGACACAAGATTTGTTTTGTGGTCTGGTACATTCAAAATGTTTTATCACCCGTTGTTAAGGGACACCAAGCAACATTTGGTAGTTCTAAGTTCTCCTCTTGGCTTACAAGAGCAGCATGACTAAAACAATCTAGTTCCAAAGATTTACTTTAATATTTGACATTTTGCAAGAGGACAAAAACTGCTGCAGAAATTGGCAAAAAAGCTTTTGGATCCAATTAAGAGGGAGTTTTCAGCACTGCTTAGTTTAAAAACCAATGTATGTATTTTTTAATGCGCGCTAACTTAGCTGCTGTATTTCTTCTTTTGTGTTATGCATCTGGGTTACTCAGGCTTTTTATTGCTTATTTAATAACCAAACCACTACTTCTTGCCCCTAGGTTACTGAGGCATTCTCTTAAACACAGAATTGTCTAGGTTCAAAGAGACCTTTAAGATCATCGAGTCCAACCATCAACCTAACCCTGCCAAACCCACTCCTGACCCACGTCCCTCAGCACCGCGTCTGCCCGGCTGGGAAACACCTCCAGGGACGGCAACTCCACCACTGCCCTGGGCAGCCTCTGCCAATGCTTGTGTCTAAAAACACCATTAACATTGTTAAACTGCATTCGTTACTTTAAAGAAGTATTTTTGTTACCTGTAAGACACGAAAGATTTCTTTACCTCTAGCGCGTGTATCGGAATTGAGCATCGTTTCCATCCATTGAGATGACAAACAGAATCTACAACTCCAGCGCTGCCATAGATGATCAATCTATTCAAAAACTCTTCTTGAGTTAAACCAAACAGAACTAAGGACAGACCATGCTCTAAATAAAAGAATCAAACCATAATTAAAAATATTTAAGCAAGTTGCGACAGCAACATTTCTGTCTGCTGCCTCTTCCAAAGTACTGACACAAAGCTGCAGTGGCTCCATTTGGACTCCACCTCAGCAGGAACGCATCACAAATTAGCCAACAACAGCCAGGAAAGAAGAGCACTACTGAGGGGGAGGGGGGAGGAAGGCAGCTTTTATTAGCAGCCTACATCAGCACAATTATACAAAAATCCCCTCACCTGTCAGAAGTAGACATAAAGGCACCTCTTCACTGCAATCCACATAAACACTATTTTTGCCGAAGTGGTAATACGTCACATCTTGCGACTCAAAATCCCAGAGAGCAAGAGTCAACCCTTTGTCATCGGTTAGTACTACAAACAGGGCCTTAACTCCAGTTACCAATTTACACTCCAGTTTCACCACTTCTTGTGGTGCTTCCATGGGGATTCGTTTCCATTGCTGTCTTCCATCACCGAGGGTTGTACCATCGCTTTGTACTGGTTTGGAAAGGGCCCACGTAACAGCCCGTGGAACAAAAGCCACCATCCTCTCAGAATTTTCACAGATTTCAGGATCATGATCTTCAAGGTGGGTAAAAAACTGATACCAAGGTAAATTCAAGTCATTCACCAAACCTGGAGAACCTGGTCGCCTTCTCCTTACTCTATCCCAAAGTGAGGACAGGTGTGCCTTCCAGGACCTGGGGTGGAGAATGAAGCTACCTGTAATACCAGGTATTACGCCAAGAACAATGCCGATGAATCGAGTTTTAAAGTTTCCTCAGCCAAATAACATGCATTTTAAGCTTCCATCCACATGTTGCATTTTAACCTTCACATGTCCTGTTAATTTCTATTTAAATAGTTTGCAGCCAGGTTGAATGATCCCAGCTGCATTAGCTGACAATGGCCATGAAGCTGAGCATTTTTAGCAGCAAAATTTTCCTCACAGAAAATGCCCTCATCATTTTTTTTTAAAAAAAGTAGAGCATGAAATTAATTCCAGAATTGAGTATTCATTACATCAAGTTATAATTAACTTATTTTATTAGTATTAATACCTCTACTACTAAGGGTTACAACAGTTTTACATGAACACAAAGTATGTTGAAGTCCACGTGCACTTATCTGTGCTAAACACACAACAGACTATAAAGCACTTGGAATATAAAAATCTGTCAATACTGGTTCAAACTAAAGGTAACCCCCTAAACAGCAACTTCTATTTGGAACCTGTTTGATGACATATGTAAGGTTGTCTCAGCCCTTTTCCTAACATTATCCTAACATTCAAAAGATTTAAAGCAGAATGAGATGATTTTACTTACCATAACTAAAATTAAAAAAAAAAAAAAAAAA
>VZSF01003086.1:172658-242116 GCA_013398295.1 Chionis minor
AAAAAAAAAAAAAAAAAAATCAGTAGTTTATTACTCAGTGAAGTAAAGGACACAAAACCCAGCCTGGTTTAGAACGTATTTGCATTATGTACCTGTCTGTGCGGAAAGGCGAAGACAAAAGCTCCATGCTATAGTCAGAACAAGCAAGGTCATCCTCATCAAGTCCTTCAGGAGGCTTCACAGGAAGATTTTCAGAATCTCTCTTACAGAGCAAATGCCCAGGGAACTGTCTGTAAAGAAATAAATATTCTATTTCACCTCCCTCATAGATGATTTAAGATTTTTTTTTTCCCCTTCACGTTTAACTCCAGGAACGAAATTTTAGAAAACGGGAGCTACCAGAGAAGCAGTTTTCTGTCAGATAAGTAACACTCAGAGAAACGTATCCAGGTACGCCATCAAAGCCTGATGCTATTCCCTTTGAGGGAGACAACACCTCCAAATTACTACATAGTCCTAATTTATCAAGGAAAATCAGTAAAGCTGTATCACAATGGTTTAACAATCCCATAGGTGCTACCAACCACCACTGGCAGTAGCTGACAGCACATACCCATACCCTCCTAGAAAAAATATAAAGCCCAGTACAACCTTTTTCTATCTGTTAAAGTGACAGAGCATAAATGGGAGGAAATAATAACAGGCAATCTTGAAACAAAAAGGAGATTTCTGCTCTACCACAGAGCCAGCCCTCAAAAAAAAAAAGCTGACAGCATCTCAACTATTACAGGACCGAGATTAGGCACTTTTCAGTGTCAGTTGTACTCAAAACTTTCATTTCGAAATTCTGCTGCAAACGTACCTGAAGTACATGTTGAGATCCACAGAGATGGCATGGTTGGAGGAACTGATGACCACAGCAACACTGAGATCGTGCGAGACACTCACGGCAGTGAGTGGCGATGTGAAGGCTGGACTCCTGTCCTCGCCCCGCGCGTCTCCCCGGCAGAGCGCCACGTCAACGTTTGCTAGGTTTGCACCATCAAAAGTGTCAAATACATCTTTAAACAGCGTCAAAGGAAACACCAGGCCTCAGACTGTGCAACAAACACGAAATTACGTAGAAAGGGAAGATGGTGAATTTCTGTTAATTTTGTGGTCCGAGGCAATCTCTGCACAACAGAACATTTAGAATTGTTTTACAAAAGCGTTCTAAGCTCAGCTAGGATCAGAAGTGAATTGTGCTGTACAAACACCCAGCTTGTGCCATCTCGAAAGAGTCAGCTTAGAAGTGAACTAGGACAAATACATATCGACAGTTACGTAATTAGGAGGAAAAAGTAACCTGACTTTATTGCATTTTTTTATGTAAGTGTCAGAAAAAAAATGACAAAGAACAGGTTAAAATTGAACACATTAGGGAACAGTCTGCCAGGTTTGAGCTGCTGCTCTTTAGAACACAGAAGACAGCTATTGGGCTCCCAAGCTGTGATTCCCTGGGTATCTGTAGATAATTTCTAAAGCATCTAATCAGGAAAGGCTAGTGACAGTAGACTTAAGCCTGTTATATACAGATCCATACATGAAAAATGCTGAAAACCATTACTCCAGTGAGAAACAAATTTCCAGTAGCATGTTGAGAAACTACATTTGATACACAACTATGGCATTTTTTAAGACATTAACTAGCACTATGCTACACAACTCCTTTAGCGAAAGCACTTTCCAGAGAGACACTTTCACAATATTTTTGCTTAACCCTGGCAGAAAAGAAAAACAACTTTGTTCCTCCAGATCGCGTACACTGAGAGTTAGTCTCTACTGCAAAGGATACAAATCCAGCCAGAACTATCTAAGAGAAAGAGGATCCCCCTGCAGAAGTGCGCATCTGTTACTCTTTCCAAAGCTTGTGGAGGCAAATCAAGGGTCAAGCAGTCACATGTCTCCAAGGGCGAGTCCTTCCCAGGAAAGGTAAGACGCACAACAATAAACTTATTGAGCAGAAGTAGGCATTTGCTGTTTTGAAAAGACAGTATCCTCAAAGAGAAAATTGACGATAGACCTGTAAATTCAAAGATATTTTAGGATTAGAGCAATCTGGTTCTTTTGATTTGTGAAGATACCTCAGGAAAATCACAGCTCAAACTGCCTCTGCCACCGTCTTAATAAAAGTTGGGATTGGTGGGGGGCAGGGAGGAGCTTGTTTTAAATCTCACTTTCTAGGTCAGGAGCACTAATTTTAGAAGTTCTAAAACACTGCAGGCCTTTTAAGTGCACAATACTAAGAAGAACACAAAGAGTCATCACAAAATAGTATTTCAGTCAGCACTGAAAATAAAAACTACAATATTTGGAAATAAGAATACTTTAGTAAGGGAGACTGTTTAAGGACGTGTAAAACGTCAAAGATCTAGGTCCTGCAGACTGCATTCCAACTGTACGCTGTGTTTGCTAATCATAGAACGTAGAGTTAAACACGTAAGTAGTCCTTGCAGGATTAGTGAGGAGCCCTATCTGTTTTCTTCCCTTTGGTTCCAGTATTAAAGGGAAAATCTGAGATAGCAAGGTTGCATGAAAATGTTTTAATAAAGTTTATTTTTAACTTTGCATCACCCAAACACCTTACCCTACAACGGTTTAATTCCCTCTAACAATGTCATATTTGACTACAGAAACATCTCTACTGATTTTCAAGGTCATTAATACTGCTATTGATCACTTTAAATCTGTGTGAAAGTATCTGACACTTCCCTAGCGTTCAGTCCTACTGCCTCGTTTTGTTTCACCAGCTGAAGCAGAATTAGACCTATAACAACTTCACATAGGGGATACACATTGAAATTTACTCACTAATGTTTTTAACTTCAAGGAGCTTTTTAAGTGTATCTTCCTTACAACTGTGCAGGGAAATTGGGTTGTATTTTCCATCTTCCATAGTGAATTCATAGACAAACAGTTCATGACTTTTACTAAGAGCCAGTATTTTTGTCTTGTTTGCTTGCAGATCATCTTCTGTATTCTCCCACATGAAGCTGAAGATACAACATCCAGTATGTTTATTGACCTTAATTCTCTTTCCACACTGCACACATCGAACAGTTCTGGAAGCGTGTTAATGATGGACCGTATAGTTTTCACCCTTTGCAGTAAAGATTCTACCACTGACTCCCTCCCCAATACTAGAACACACCTCACCCCTGGCAGAGGCTGCAATGCAAGACAGCGCTTGTGGAATCCCTACTTCCCTTCCTCTCAAGAATACAGGGGGTTTCTGTCCTTGTGTGTTTCTTTCCTTTAGTCATCCATGACACATGCCCTGAGAGCGACACTCTGCTTTAGAGCTTCTACAGGGCCGAACAGCAGCACTGCCAGCTGGGGAGCAGCAGAGCACAGTGCCCACTTCCGGATGTTTTGCCTTCCCGTTGCTCGGGCTGAGAATCTCTTCGGGTGCCCGTCTCCACACCTGCTCCTGTATGGAGAGGGGAGCAGGCAGAGCAGCTAAAAGACCACTTAGGATGGTGCAGAGTGAAACACAAGACTAGAGCCCCGTGACGGCGCTGGTACTGCCTGCCCCTGCAGGCGTTCAGAACTGCAATGTGACTGTGGTTTTGACTCAGCAATAAAAGCTACTAAGGCAGATTAAAAACATCTTGTGATCGCTGAGTGTCACACACAAGGGCTTGCCACTGACCAGCAGACAAGGAAGTCAGGACACTATGAAATTTTAGGCCAGCGACTCGACAAAACCAGATGAGTTTTGTTCTTTTTGTTTTTTTCGCTCTGCTGTAAGAAATAGACCCACAACTAAACAAAAAAGTGGATATAAATCAACGTCCCCTCCGGCAACGGGGTTTTAAGCGCTGAGCATCCCATTTCAAGGCAGGGGTTGAACGTCCCCCTCAGTCTCCTGCAGCTTTCGTGGGTGCCCTCGGCCCCGGGCTCCACCCGGCGCCTCTCCCCACAGCAAAGCGACGCGGGGGCGGCCCCGCCCGGCCTCCCCTTCCCCTGCTCGCCCCCTGCCACTTACTCAGCCCAGGCTCCCGGGAGGACGCTGCCCCGGGCCCGGCCGCCTCCGCTCGGCGCCAGGGACTCCAGGTAGATCCCACCAGGGACCAGGAGGCTGCCCAGAGCGTCCTGGCCCCTGCTCAGCCGGGCCCAGGCCGCGTCCCGCAGNGCGCCCCGCGGGGCCCCCCGCGCCTCCCCGGAGAGCGGCGCCAGCCGCACGCGCAGCTCCCGCTTGGCCCCCTCCATCCTCCTCAGGCAGGGCCGCCACCCCCGGCCTAAGAGCCGCGCCGGCCCGCCGCCATCTTGGACGGGGGCAGCCCTTCCTTCCGGTCAGCTGACCGCGCCGGCCAATGCCGCGGTGAGACTACAACTCCCAGCAGGCACGGCGGCGGGCGGGCAGCGCGCGCTGGGAGCCGCGGTCTCCGTGGGGCGCGGGCAGGCGGCCGCCCGCGGGGGCTTCACGCCCGTCGCAGCGCCCGGGGCCGCCCGGAGCCTGCAGCAAACCCGCCCCCAGCTCCCACGGCCCCGCGCCTCCTCCCAGCCCACCGCGCGGCTCCACCTGGGAGCGTAAACCGCGGCGGCTCCCGGCCGCGCGCTCCGCTCGAGCTCAAGGGCGACCCTGACCGGGGCTTCCCCGGTGCAGAGCGGGGCTGTTCGTGCGCCTGCGGACGGGCCTGGCGGCCCCGCGAGGCCCAGGCGCAGCCGATGGCGCTGCCCTGAGTTCCTGAGCCCCGCGGGCAGCGCCGTGAAATTCCCGGGAACGACTGCGCCGGCGCGGCACAACCGCTTGGCCCCGCCCACGGGCCGCCCCTGGGCGGAGCATCAGCGCCGAGACCCCGCCCACAGGGCCCCGACAGCCTATCCCCGCCCCCCGGTCGGGGCTTCGACAGCCTTAACCCCGCCCCCTCCGGGCCTGGCCACGCCCTCTCGGAAGCTCCCGCTGGCGGCGGCGGCGGACGGTGGCCGGGAGGGTCGGTCGCGCTCTCCCATGGCGGAGCGGGAGGATGTCGCTGGTGCTGGGGCTGCTGTCGCAGACGCTGGGCAGGGTGCTCTGGTACTCCGGGCTGCGTAGGGGCTGCCATGCCCGCCGGCACCAGGCCATGGAGCAGGACAAGGCGCTCGAGGTTTACGGTGACTGTGGCGGAGCTGTCGGGGGTTCCGGGGCCGCGCCGCGGGGAGGCCTGGGGTGAGGGGCTGCGGGGCGCTGCGGGGCCGCGCTGGGGAACGCGGGGCGCTGCGGGGCCGTCGGCNCGGGCGCGGTGGGCGCCGTGACCTGGGGCTGCCGCCCGCGCCAGGGTCCGCGATAGGGCCCCGGGCGAGGAGGCCGGTGACAACTGCCTGGACGCGCCGCCGCGGCGGGGGGTGACGCGGCCTCCCCGCTCCCGGGGACGGGGCTGCGCTGCCGCCGGGCTGGGGCGGGGGGGGGCGGTACCTCGGTGTCTCCTCGGGCGGAACTGGAGCTGGACGCGCCTGGAAGGGCCAGTGGTTCCAGACGGTCCCGCGAGCGGAGGTTGTTACCGGGCGGCTGCGGGTTTGCACAACGCGGAGAGGTTCTGCCTCGGCGGGGTGGCGCAGGGTCTTCGGGGGTTCCACAGGCACCGTCGGGCGTCGCGGCGCCGTCATTCGTGGGCAGTTAGGGGTAACGGGAGGGGTTTGTGCAGCGCTGAGCGCGGCTCTAGCTGAAAAGAGTAAGAGAGGAAACAATGTCAAACACACTCCATTTGAAAACTTGAGTTTAGTTGAGTACCTAAATATAGGTACTTTAAAACATGAGTGGCTCTAAGTAATACCTTCGGTGTGGACCTTCGGCACGTAACAGCCCTGCTGATTTCGGTTCATCCGTGGAGTTACGCTCGCGCGTGAGACTCAAATGTTTCCCAGCCCCGCTGAAAGGATCAGCTAGGGTTCGAGAGCGACCTGAGGAGCCCTTGCAGGAGGGCGAGAGGTTCGCAGAAGGTGAGGTGGGCGCCAGCAGTGAAAGCGTGTGCGACCGTACCAATAGGGTCTTTCCCTCCCTCGCAGGTCAGGGACTGGAGGGTATGGCTGCAGGGAGGGAGTCCAGCCAGACAGGAGCTGCCGTTCCTGCCTGGAAATAATATGGCAATACCAACGCCACGCTGAACTGCGCCCGTCGCCCCGCCGAGAGCTGGGCCCGGCGGCAGGAACGCATGGAAAGCAGCTTTGCAGCTCCCAGGTTTAGAGCTGGCTGGGTCTGTCTGCACCTGGAGACGGGCTGAAGTAATTTGCCATCACGCTGGCTTTCGCGATACAGTTACCTGCTGCAGGAGAGCTACTGGTAGGGCTGCGCTGAAAAGGAAAATCGTTACAGCTAGCTAAAACTATCTTCCTTTTTTTTTCCCCCACCTGTTTTTTTAAACTGATCTTAACCTGCATCCCTTTAGCTAACTTTTGTATACCAGCAATGCTCATACGTGTGCTTCCAAGGGGAAACAACTGCATTTGAGGCAGAAGTGAGTGAGAGGTGGAAGCTGGGAACTTCCTAGGTTTGGATTTCGCTGTCAAAATCGGTGCATCTCCAAGTTGCGTTGCGTACCCGGCACGGCTGTGAATAGGCTACGGATCTCATTGCCTTTCTTTCTGTGCTATGTTACACAGCAAACATGTTGAAATGCAGAGTCTTATTTTTTCAGGCCCTTAGGCTCTTGGTGTCCTATAGTCAAATATTGTAGCTTTTGAATGTTACTTTAAAACCTTTTGCTTTACGGAAAAGCAACAATAAATGTAATTCTGTTCTGTTGTGTGATGAAACCTCCTTAAGCTAATCCAGAGCGCGTTGGTTCTATAAAGGCGATGCTAGTTATCATTTTCTGTACAAGGATATTAAACCTAGTTGATCCCCACATTTTACAAGCTAAGAAGTGTCCATTGATACAGATAAATATGACTTGGTAGAATATTTTTGTATTGGCTTTCCTTAAGATGGCTTCAAAATCTTATCTGTGAGGCCCAGGCTGGGAATCGGAGCAAAGATGAGAAGGAAATCTGACTTGTCTTGTTAATAAGTTAAATTTGGAAACACCTGGAAGGCCAGCAAACCTATCTGAAATACATTCTGTCTGTATGTCTTTGAGGCAGGCTCATATTATCTGACCTGGAGTTCTGAAGGTAATACATATCCTTTAATAGGCATGTTTTGATTTCTATTTATTATAGTGAGATTGTAAAAGCAATAGCAAGTTTAGAACTGGAACGTAAAAATGTGTGCACAGTGAACAACACCAGCCTCAATTTGCCCAGTTTTGAAGCAACTCACGCGATAATGTATCACTGATATTTAGAGCTCTGTCTTTGCTGAAGAGGAGCAAAATAAACAATGCTGGGAAGATGGTTTCTAATAAAAGTATCTTTTGTTAAATTCAGGAAAGCTACTTTATTGTTGGTCACTTGTTTTCCACTTTAGATATAATCCGTACTATCCGGGACCCGGAGAAACCTAATACTTTGGAAGAACTGGAAGTGGTAACGGAAAGCTGTGTGGAAGTGCAAGAGATAGGTGAAGATGAATATCTGGTTATCATCAGGTTTACACCAACAGTACCTCATTGCTCTTTGGCTACTCTCATTGGTAAGATTTCTGGTTCATTAAATCTGTAACAATGAGTGTAAAGTTAATTTTAGGTTGCTTGAGTAACGTCAGCCTCTGTTAAAATTCAGTATTGCTTTGCCAGCAGTTTGACCAGGAATTTCATCTTGAGAACGCTACTAGCAGTGCAAACGAGCAAAACCCAGAAGAAATGTGGGGACATTCTGTTTTTATCAAGTTAGGGAAACTCTTCAAAGAGAAGCTCTCAAAAATCTACTAGGAAGTGGCACAGAATTCCTTCTTTATATTCTCCGAATTATTTTAGTAAAACCTTGAAAATTTATCAGCTCTTAAATTTAAAAAAAGATGTTAAAACTTTATGATTGTTCCCCCTTATCTTTCCCTTACCTATGGGCTGTTCTCCATTCCCACACGTACAAAAGGCCCCACGTGCATTCCAAGGATACAAAAAAAATTCCGGACTGTTAGAGGAGTTTGAAAGCAGTTGAGGTGAATGAGAATCTACACTGGCTTATTTTGCGTTTTTTCTTCCTTACTATTTGTGGTGAGATCAAATCTGAAAAATCACCTCTGAGATCTCTGCAATTATTTGTTTAAATGTACCAAGGTTAGCAACTCTTACTATTACATAGCAATGCAAAGATTTCTCAGTCTGTTTTAAAGATTTAAGGGTAAAGAAGTCTTTAATTTAATGAGGAAGTGCATGTATTTACGCCCAAACAAACCTTTGCAGCTTTATGTAGGCAGTAAAGTATAGACAGTAAAGCATCAGCGTGCCAAACAGTAACGACTGGTTTGTATTTTGACCCTGCTAAGGGATGTCAGCGGGCTGAGGCTCAGGCCTGAGGGTCAGCCATGTACACGGCAAATCCTGAACTTTGCGCTAATCACGTTCTCAGCACTTAAATGTCAGTCGGGCCTTTGATGCCTGTTTGATTGCGCAGTCGTTACCTCTGGAGCACAGGTCCTCCTGCTCTTGCAGGAGAGGTTTATGGTAACTGTTTTAAGTAGTTGGGTAGTATATGTAAGAATATAGGCAGTAACCAGGGGTTTTTCCAAACTTCCTTATCTGCACAGAGTACTCTAAGCTGGTGGTATTTTCTGTGGCTGTTACCAGTGATGAGGTACAGCCTCCCACCAGCCCGGGGACAACCTGGGGCTGCGCTATGGTTTTGTCCAGGCGTAGCTCGTCGCAAAGCCAGGCCCTGGGGGGAAACCGTACCGGGCTGGTGGTAGCGGTGTCCCCAAACTTGGGTCTCGCTCCCAAAGGCGAATCACAACACTCCTCTGCTCAGTCCCTGCCTTAGACATTAAACAGTGAAGTTATGAGCTTCACTTGCCCGCAAGTCGTTGGAGGCTTGTGGTCTTCAAGCAATTTATGTTGCATTTTTTTAACAAATGTTAGAAAACAAAACAAGTGTTCTTCTCAGTACAGATGCAACCACAGTGACATCCAGGAACCTCTATCAAAAATGTAGAAGAAAGCTGGAAATGGAGGAATTTGTCTGTATTTAGTGTTCCTAGGAGGTGTTTAGAGACCAGAGACCTCCGCAACTTGTAAGGCAGGTATGGGCTTAACTGAGAAGCTCTGTCCGAAGGGTCAAACCGCAGGTTATTTAGTCTCGTCTGGCTTATGCCGCTCTGAATACAAAAGGAGAAGGTTGTCAGTTATACTGGTGGGTTTTGATTGTTAAATATGGATTCTCTGAAAATGCACCTCAAACCTTTAATTTTACAAGAAAATCTCTTCTCTCTTTTGTTGAAACAGGCCTTTGTTTAAGAATAAAACTTCAGAGATGTTTGCCTTTTAGACATAAGGTAAAGTATCTCTTCTGGAACTTGCTTTAAACTACATGAATGTAGGCCAAGGTCTCTTTAAAAGATGGTATGCTGCAGGATCCAGTAACTTGCAAGCTGGGATTGGGGATGGGATCTTCTTAAAGCTTGTTGTTTGCCCATGGAGGGAGGGAGTGTTGCAGTACAGTGTAGCACCTGAAGGGATTTGTGCATAATCGTGATTCTTCCTCTCCTTTACAACGGACCGTTTCTTGCTGCGGTTCTGAAATGCGCTGTGTTTCACGAGATTTCCTCACCAACTGTCATTTGGGTTCTTGCTTGGGGGAAGAGAGGCGGTTTTCAAATCCAATGTCACAAAGAATTGAAGTCATACTCTTGCCTCGGTGAAAATAAATTGGACCTTCTGCAATATTTCAATATATCTAAGTATCATAACTATAAATTAATAGTTACTGACTCTGCTGTACCGTTTGGAATATCTGAGAGTTCTCTCCTGTGCACCAACGCTCTGCAAGTGAGCCCTGAAAGCAAGAGAACTGCTCTGGTGTCTGTTAGAAACCGGTCAAGGAGCGTCCCGCTGCTTTCCGTAGGCATCATCTTGGAAGTAAAACCTTCAGGACAGGTTCATTAGAATTTAGAAGAACTGTAGAATTCAAAACTGGAACTGCATTGAGGGAATCTCCGTGTGACCTGTGTCTTAGGGGCTGTTGTATAGATGGCATACGGGCCTGACCCTGGTCAACATACTGTCCCTAACAGGGGCCAGCCCTGGCTGTGCTGCTGGAGTGGAAGAAATTATAGAGGAAATAAGGGGTTAAACATATCCTTCAAGACAGCTGTGTTGTCTTAGCAGGAGCTAAGAGGAGACCCTTAATGACAAACATAGCCCTTTATAGACCTTTAGAAACCTGCCTGAAATAGTTTAAATTGTAAATTCATTAGCTTAAGATTTCTGGTATTGATTTTCTTCATCGCTGTTTTGTTTTTATAGTTGCTAGCTTCATCTTTCCGATTAAACAGTGTAAACTGAGACTTGCATTTCTAGAAAATTAGGTAGACAGTGGTTTGTTATGCTGGACACGTAACATCTAGGTTTAGCTTCAGTGAGATGAGATAAAAGGCACAGGATTTGTTTACTTGGGTTTCCTTTGGTACATCGGTTTTATGAGACCTCCTTACGGCTTAGCGTGTGTGAGGGGTTTTTTGTTGTTTTGCCCAGGCCTGTTAAATGCATCGGGGTGATGTAGGTCTGCTTAGATTCTGGTCTTACAGTCTGTTCCCATGCAGGCGACAGATGCTGCGTTACCCTACCATTTTTCAAATAGAATATTTGTGTTTCTCATCGTTGAGCAAAACTTACTAGGCATCTCTTCCCAAGGACGTCTTTTCAAGAGTCCTTAGCTTGTGAAAGTGACACTTGCAATTCTGGTGGCTTTTAAACAAATTATTCCCGATTTGTGGCCTGCAGAGAACTTGTTGGGGAAGTAGTGCCAGTTCTCCGCTTTTTCCAGTGGCCTGCATGCAATTACTTTTCCACAAGAGCAGCTGATATCACTGAGGAATGAATTCCTCCACAATTTGGAAGAAGGATTATTGGGGCCTCTCTGAAATGGGGGAGGAGATTGTCTTGTGATTGCGTTGCAGTGAAGTCTAAGAGCAGCTCTTGTCATTGATCCCCTTCCATTGTCTGTGAACATTTTTTACAGTATGAATTACGTGCATTTATATGTGTATTGTACAATTTTTTTCTTCCAGTAATGTATATATTTAACTGTTAATGTATGCATCTAACATCAGTGATCTCTCCTGTAGCTGGAAATCTACATATCCGAAGGTACACATTCCACTGAAGAAGACAGTAAGTAGAGCTCATGGACGAGTGAGTGCAGCCTTAGACTGTGTGTTGGTGTTCTTTTGAGAAGTCCTTTTCAGAAATGAACACGTTGTTGAAGCTTTAAAATGAAAGGTGTAGTTGAGGCTGTTTCAGAAGCTGTACTGGTACTGTGAACATCTGCCGCTTCTTGGTGGGGAGGGGTTTTTGGAACAAACCGACCCTCCAGTTCTTGCAGGTGTTGAGTTGTGTTTATAACAAAAGAAGTTGCTACCGTGCTGCTGAATAATTAACCTGAAGAACTTCCTGACTGGCTGATCTCGCTATCTTAACATCGTGGTAACGAAACTACGTGTTTCTCAGTCAGTGTTTAAAGTAAAACTTACAGGACATGGAAATTCATTCAAAGCTGTAGCAAATCACTGTCTTAAAGAGTTGTTAAAGCCTTTGTCCAGGCAATGTCCCAGGCTTTTTTGTTCTTAAGCATTAGTTATCTTTTTAAGGAGAAAAAAATCAGTTCTTTTGATTAAACACTAGAAGTTGAACCTGGAGAACTTGGGCTACTAATTTGTCACAAATTTCACACTTGGTTTGAAGACATGTCATTAGAGCATCTTACATTCTTTTCCTAACCTAGAAAAGTAACCAAAATGAGAAAAAAATGGTCTTCTGATTAAGAGAAGACATTCTGCTGCGATGTACCGTTACTGTACAGCAGCATTTTCTCAGTCTTTGGGCTGGCGGGGCGCTAGGTGTGGAAAGTCGTCCCTGGCGCATGGTGTCTGGCCCTTGTCACATTCTGATGCAGGATGTGTAAGTACCACTGAAAACCGCCTCTGACTTGACTTTTCCTGTGATGTTTTGCAGTCAACAAGCAAATCAATGACAAAGAGAGAGTAGCAGCTGCGATGGAGAATCCGAACTTGCGTGAAATTGTGGAGCAGTGTGTTACTGAGCCTGACTAGTAGCTATAATACCCACAGAGTTATCATTTTGATACATTTCTTAAACTATCTTTGTTTAAAAGAGAAAAGAAAATAATAATAATCAAGGCCTTGAGTTTAATACTTGAGTTCTTTTTATCTTCCACATGTTTTTTAAAAGAAATTGTTTATAAGATAGATTTAAATTATGACGAATTAGTCTCTAAAATAAAGTGAAGTGTATAGTGTTAAGAGTTTGTAATTTCTGGTGTCCAGAGAAATATTTTATGATTAAAACCAAACCAACACATATGTATTGCCTTCTGATAGACATTGTGATATAAATTCAGTTTTGCAAGTTAAATTTCTACATTGTTTCAATCACTGCACTGTAAAAATAAAACAGATTCTTATATTGAAATGCTGCTTTGTGAGTTCAGAAATTTTCTTTTTTTTTTTCTTTAAGCCCAGGTTTAGATTTCTGTTAGAGAAGGAAACATTTCATTCAGTGTTGTTGTTGATAAACACATAAAAGCTGAAATAAATTCATAAAAAGAATTTGGGGAGGGGAGAACAATCCCCCTTTTCCATAGGTTACTGCACATCTGCAGAACTGTCAGCATGTGTGGAAAATGACTTTCTTAACTACAGTTACTCAGCTTCAATTACATTTTACTTAAATTTCAAAAGCCTTTGTGCCCTCATTGCTTACCCTGAATTTAGCTCAAGGGGAGTATGTATGTCCTTCAGCAGCACTTTCCGCAGCTGCCTCGGGGATCCAGCAGAACGGGAAGGGAATTGGCTACTCCGGGTTTGCATGGGAAACTCAAAACTTAGTACTGTTTCCAAAATAAACAAAGAACCCATGGACCAATTTTTTTTTAAATCCTATGTCGAGCAAAAGCTAAAATCTGTGTATTTGAACTCCTGCTGGAGTGATCTGTCATGAAGTATCCTGAAAGATGTGTTTTGCAAGGTTTTCTGGTGGTTTTTCCAGCTGGGAAGGTTCATTAAATGATAACTACTTCTGTAAAATAATTTATTTTCTATGAAAGCAGGTAGAGATGTTTTCCCGTGATAAAGTTCCCAGTTTTGCTGTGCAGTGCCATTAAAACAGAACCATGGAACAACACTAATGTTTTTCTTCCCCACTGTTTGCTTTTCAATAAGCTAGTTAGATGGCAGCCACTGCAAAGTGTAGTTTCAGTAAATGCCTTTAGCACTTCAGTTCAATATAAAGGATTTATTCTATGTAGTTACTTTTCAGCATCAGCCCAGCACTTCTAATACAACTCCTCTTCCAAAAATTCGTGATTTCTGGAGAAAAGGAAATGAGCAGAGCTAGAAATGTTTTGGAAGTGTTCTCCCACGAGGGGGAGTGTTTAGAAAAGATGACAGAATGGTTTAGGTTGCACCTTTACAGATCCAGCCCCCTGCCAGGGACATCTCCCACTGGATTCGGTGGGATCCAACCT
This sequence comes from Chionis minor, assembly GCA_013398295.1. Classification (NCBI taxonomy): domain Eukaryota; kingdom Metazoa; phylum Chordata; class Aves; order Charadriiformes; family Chionidae; genus Chionis; species Chionis minor. Next base: position 186,195 of record VZSF01003086.1, read on the forward strand.
GACCTCCAACACCTGCTGGAATGGAGCGTCCCCGGCTTCCCTGGGCCAGCGGCTCTCTGTCCTCCTGGTAAAGAATTTCTTCCTCTAGCTAATCTCAATCTACCCCCTTCTAGTTTAAAACCGTTACCGCTGCTCCTGTCGCTTCAGGCTCTGGCAAAAGGTCTGTGTCCATCTTTCTTACAAGCCTCTTCCGTGCCGAGAGGTCTCCCCGGAGCCTTCTCCAGGCTGAGCAACTTCCCCAGCCCTTTGCCGTGGGAGAAGCGCTCAGCCCTCGGAGTGTTTTCATGGCCTCCCCCAGACCCTCTCTCTGCATTTGGGAGCTTTCAAAGAAGTCTGTACTCGTGTTCCTTCTTTTTATTTTCCCTTTTTCTTTCCTTAAAACCAATTCTTTTTGCCTTGAAAGGGAGCCCAGTGCGCCCAGCAGCCGCCAAAGCCGGGGCTGGCCCAGGTCCCGGGCTGGTGCCAGTGCAGAGGACGGGTGAGAGCCTGCGGGCTCCCGGCTCAAAGGCTGCTGTTACTGCCACGCGTCTCTGCTTTTTGTGGGCTCTTTAATAGTGGTCCAAGCTGTAAATATATGGGAGCAAAGACAACTTTCTTTATCAGAGTTCCAGGTACCAGGGACAGGCTGCCTGAAGCAAGGTATGTGAGCAAGACCTTCTGGTACTGGCAGAAGATGAAGCAATGAGTTATTCTAACCAAGGCCTGAGGAAACATTTGCTTAAGTAATGACTTTGCAGTGGGCAAAAGTGAGAAAACCCCACACAGAGAGAATTGGAGATGATGCAGGCAGGGATTGTCCCTGTGCCTATCAGACCTGGAAGAACCTTATCGAAGTCCTAACCCTGGGTCAGAAAAAAAGCAATTCAGGAGAAGCAAACTTGTTTTTTAACTTAGAGCTAGATTTAAGGCACCTCCTTCCACTTCTGTCTCTCACAGGAGAAGAAGCCGTCCCTGCACAGAGTGTATTCTACTGCCCGGGCGGCTCCTCTGGCTTTGTGCAACGTCGGGGCAGGACCATGTGTGGGTCACTGGGTCGGCACAGTGGGGCACACGTCCTGCGTCACGACGTGACTCTCTCGAAGGGGTTACTACAGGCAGATAAATACCCTACAGGGGTGTGTTAAATGAACCTGCGAGCCTCAGCTCGCATTATCTCTCAGCTCTTTTCCTGGAATTTAAATATTTTTTTTGCTTTCCAGCATGGGGGTTGATGTTTTCTTTTCAAAATGAAGATATCTGCTGGGAGCAACGAGGTTTTGTGAAATACTGTGACCGTGAGATATGCAGCTCCTCTTCTTGGGCGAGTTTCCTGGTAGTTCGCTGGGTGCCTGGTGCCTGGGCAGCCCCGGGTTGCACCACCGCGAGGTCATCAGGATCCCGGGGGTTCAGCTTTACTGAGGTGGCTGCTTAAAACCCCCAAACCCTCAAGACAGCTTCTATTCTAGATTGGATTTTTTAAAAATGCACATAGAAAACAAACTACTTTGCAAAATAAAATGAAGTTCATTGTTCTTTGCTGAAATAGCCCTTTTACATCTTTGTCCAGCCTCATTGAGAACAGCGGTGAGTCAAACTCACGGTGAGCACATGGGCCTTCTGCAAAACCCCCGGAGGAAAAGGTGTTCCCGCCTCAGACAAAAGCTTTGCCCTCGGTGGACGGGGAGGAGGATGCTTTGGTGACCAGGAGAGGACTTTCCCTGCCTCGGCAGCGTGTTGAGGTCATTAGCACCGAGGGCTCTGCGCTGGAGCGCTGCAGCTCACGTTCCTGGCAATTCGGTAGAATGAACCCGACATCAAAAGCAGGTCTCCGAAACCAGGAGCAGTCCCAGTTCCTCAGGGAATGGGTCACCACTGGGGAGGGGGACACCGGGAGGTGGCTGCCCAAAGCTAGGCTCCAGCAGCTCAGGAGGCAGCTCCAGAACCGCTGCACTTTTCAGCAGATCCCTGTTAAACCGGGGCTGGGAGCTTGTTGATGCCCATCGCTGCTGCCAGGCTGGGGGGAGGCTGCGCTGCGCTGCGCTCCCACCGTGGCCGCAGGGTTTCGGGGTCAGCGTGTCAGCGAAGCCGCACGCGTGGTGGCAGAGGAACAGCCAGCGAGCAGGTCACGGCGGCTGCCTGGCAGTGAGGACAGGCCAAGGAGGGTCACATCAGGCAGGTTTTGGGTGCCTGAGAACCATATGAAGTTTCTCCAAACCCGGGAGGACAGGCACGTGTAACCTGTCCTCACCTGCCATCAGCAAGTAATAAAATTATCCTTTCATATTATTAATATTTTGCATTTACAATAAGGGGAAACAACTGCAGAGGGCACCAGCAAGCCACGGAGCGATACTGCAACCAGGAATTGTCTGCTGGGTGCGGAGCATCCCTGCCCCGCGCTCCGGCTGCTTGGCTTGGTCCGTGCGTTCTCCTGAGCCCCAAACCGCGCTGCCCCGCTCCCAGGCAGCGCTCTGCAGCAGGCTGGTGGCTCGTGTCCCCAGAGAACGGTCCAGCTGCTTGTGGGAGAAGCTGTGGACAAGCTGGGAAGCGGAGGAGCCGGCAGTGGCAGTCTCTGGTCTGAGCCGCGATGTTTTCTGTAGGGTTTTGGCCCTCCCCACTGGTGCCCATGGCAGAGGAGCCACGTTTCATGGTGGGGTTAGACCTCTGCCAGAGGCTCAGAGGGAATCCGGGAGATGTCTGTAGGGATGTGAAAGGAAGGAGAGAGCACAGCAGCCCCCACACCATGCGTGGAGCCACGGACTCAGCCAGGCTGGATGCTGCAGGGCACCTCCGTCCCCAGCAGGTCCCTGCCTGGCAGGAGGGCACCGTCCCCAGCCCAGCTCTGGCTCGGGCCCCCGTGCTGCCTTGCCCAGCACGGCCGCGACCCACGGCGCAGGCAGAGCCCGCTCCCTTCTCCAGCTCCTCTAGAAAGAGCCGCAATTGTCCCTTTGTCCCTTTGCTGGGCTCCCGCTGCATGCAAAGGGATTTACAGCAGCTTCTGTTTTTCCAGGCGGGACAGAACAGATGTAAAATCGCGTTTCCAACCCCAGGTCCCCGGGCTGCGAGCCCTGGCCAGCCAGGCACAAGCCGTGCGGCAAAGGCGCCGTTTCTGCCTCTCCTGCTGCGCCGTGCCCTGGCGGCAGCGGGGCTGTGCCCACGGGTGGGGGCGCTTCCTGCAAAACTCCACCCGGGGGTGCAACCCTTAGTCACTATGGACGGCAACAGAGCAGTTGCGAGTAGAGAGGGACCTATTTTTAGCATATAGGTGTTTCTAAATATTTACACCCAGCCATGCTGAGCTTTCCTCACAGCACGAATGCAGGTCAGCAAGTGAGGGTCCCAGGGAGGCGAGCGGTGGCCGCGTTCGGAGGGGAGCTCCGGTGGGAGGCTGTGCGAGTCCTCCCTCCCTTTTTCCCCTCCTTCAACGCACATGTGAAAGAGTTTTCCCTAATTTCTTGACAAAAGTGATTGCTCGGGGTGAGCAAAGCATCCCATGCCTTGACACCAGCCATGCGGCCAAGGAACGAGGCCACTTATTTCTCTCCCCTTGTTTTCCTCCTCTTTCCTGCTGCTTTACTTCCCGCTGGGAATGTCCCTTGGCATGGCCGTGACCCGCTGGAGCGCTTGCTGGTGGTGCCGGGGTTCCGCACCCCAAAGTGGTCGGACGATGGCTGTTCCTCTGCCTGAGCTCGACAGCCTGCGCAGCTGACAGCGATCGGCCACTGTATAAAACCAAAAAAAGATAAAACAGCTACATTTTTCAAATCCTTTTCCTGCTGTCCTGCTTTTGCTTTTCTGACCCTGGAGGCTGTGCTTGTGAAACCCTTCTTTGTAGCACAAGCCCTAGTGGTTTGAAGAACAAGAGAAAATAAACCCATGTCTTACTCGTAGCTGAAGAGGCGCGGATGGATGTCGTGAGCTATTCCTGGTCTATCTGGACTTCACTGCCTCCTCGCGTGCTTGGGTCACCGGTGGGACTGCGTCCCCGAGCAATCATTGCAGCTGATGAAGGACTCATGACCCCTCTGGCTCTTTGGGGATTACAATACTCCAGCTGAGGTCATCCGGTCGGGACAGAAGCACTTGGGTAGGATTTGAGAGGCTGCAAAACACAGGTGCTCTGACAGAGCGCCCCAACTGCTTCTTGAGATGCGGAAGTGGTTTAAGTGTTATTGTTAATAAGAGACACAAACAACCTCCTCTATAAAATGCCTGCTGCTTCCCAGTTAATGAGCTCTCGGTTCCTTCCTGTCTCCACCTCTGGAAATGTCTGGAGGTGACCAGGGGAGGCACAAGGTCTGATTTCTAATCTGAAGCTGAAAGCCTGTGGCTCCTCTCAGAGGAGCATTCAGGAGATCCCAAGGGATACGTAGAAGCATCAGCAAACATGAGCTACAGGTTACTGCCCTCACGCCTTCCGTGCCCGGGTTCTCCTGCACCACTGGAGTCAGGAGGAGCCTCAAAGTGTCTGTGAGCACCATCCTGCTGCTGGTGGCCAGGGCGCTGCTGCCAGTTGCCCATCACCCACCTCCCAGTCACCAGCCCTGTAACTTCAGCAACAGTTTCTTGGGAATGAAGCCTGCACAGTGTGAGGGTTTTCCCTTGTTCCAAGTCCGCCTTCTGTGGATTTATCATCTGTTTGTCGAAAAAATGGCAAGTGAAACCTGTGAGCAATTCTTTCCCTGTTCGGTAATTACCAGACGAGATTACAATAGATTTCAGGAAACTTAGCTGAAATCCTCTCTTAAAAACATACTGTTTGTTCTGTTTCCTCTCTGGAAAATATAGGAAAAAACTACTTAGCAGAGTCTGTCGGAGCTGGGTGCTGGGCGAGGGGGACGCTGGGTTCAGCGAGGTGCCCTGGGGGCACGGGGAAAGGAGCAGGTGAGGGGGGCTCCGATGGACCACGTCGGCATTTAGTTGGGCGTTGGATTGCTTTGGGAACAGGTGGAAAGGATAAATTTAAAATCTAGAAGCTGATTGCAACCTCTTAGGAAATTTTTGGAAAGGCGGTTTCCAGTCATTGTGAAGCTTTATTTCCCTAAATTTCTGTTTTTAACTTTCAATATTTGGGTTGTGTTGTGTTTTATCTTTTGAGACTTTTCCCATTATCCAGAATTTTGTCTTCTCCTTCCTCTCAGCTCTTCCCTCCCTCACGAGCTGCTGAAGCCCTTGGGTCCGCGGTTTTAAAGCAGCACCGGAGGCAGCTGCCCAGGGACCAACAGCCAGCCTGGAGATCCCTGCGGAGGGACGCTCCCGGGTCTTCCTGGGGCACTTACAGGGCCCTTGAGTTCAGGACCGCCTGTAGTGCCTGCACCCGAGATCTGCTAATTTCACGGGAATAATTTTAAGACAGAACTTGACAACTTTTGGCCAAAAAGCCACGGCTGCTCAGGGAGAGCAGGATCTGTCCAGGTCCCTCCTGCCTCTCCCTTCCGAAATCCCTGGGGATGAAGCCATTTTGAACGGGAAGGGATGGTTGTTTTCCAGCTCCAGCGCAGCTGAACATTTACCAAAGACTTGGCTCCTGGGGCAAGTGTGTTTAGTCTTTTCCCAGTTGGGCAGCGCGGAGGGGGGCAAGGAGGCAAGAGGCGTTTGCGTGCGAGGGAGGTGCAGGACGGCAGTAAATTATCTGCCTTCTGTTGCTGGTTGAGCCACTTACGTCCTTGAAAAGGCTCTCAAGCATAAAAATAAATTCTACGTCTGTCTTTTATCAAATAAAAAAAAGTTATTCTTACTGACAAATCAGCTCGATGACGGCCAGGCAGCCTGGGGCTAGAAAGCCCCAGAGCACGGGATGAGCGGCAGCTCCGTGCTGTGCATCGTGTTGGTGCTCTTGCCCAAAGCAATTCGTTTCTTCACCCTCAGCGTCCCGGTGAGTTCTGCTCTTTTTCGGCTGCAGCCCCTGGTCGCCCCCTCCAGTGCTGCGGCGGGGGCAGCCCAGGGACCCCCCAGCGGCTCCAGCCCACTCCTCACAGCACGCAGGGGCTTCCCGGAGGGAACATGCAGCTAGAGCTGTGGGTGGGTACGTGTCCCTAGACGGGTCTCAGTCAGCTGAGCTGCCTGCAGGGGAAGGCACATTCTGTGCCACGCACCCAAAAAAAGTCTTCATGACAAAAAATTTTAAGAACGACTCATTTGGAAGAGGAGACGTAGTTCTGGCATCAGTTGCTGTTGTAATTAAGCTCACCTAGGTTTGTCTAATTGTGCACTCCTTCCTTAAAACCAGCCCACAGCTCCCATTAACCCAGCGCAGATGTCTAGCCAGTGCTGGGAGGCAACCAAGCTGCAAGAGCAAAACTCCCTGCAGCCTCCGACAGCTCAGCGGAGAAACCAAATGTTTTTCAAACGGGCCAAGTAAAACCGAGCAGCCAAAGGTCAGAGGGACTTCGACCCCCCCATTGCCACGGTTCACAATGAGTGGGAATCCCCCCCTTTACTGTGTGCCAAATGAAGCATGTGCCTTCTGCAGCGTTGCCCTTCAATGGGTCTTTCTGAAGTAATGAACCAAAAGTACCCTAGAATGACAAAGTGAATGCATCCTGGGCACCCGCATCCTGTATCGCTAATGAAAAGCGTGATTTAGGGCTTTTCTTCTGTCTGCGCTCATCATAGCCAGGGCTTTTTGGGAGGCTCTGTTGGGGTCTCCGGTCAAACGCACACGTGTTCCCGGCGTGGCCAGGGCACCACCCCAGGGACGCCGGCGGCGGTGGGATTCCTTCTGCTCTGCCAGGGCCTGGCTGAAGGCCAGCGGCTGTGGAGCTCGGGGACCTCTGCGGTGGGGGACTGACATAGTCTTGCTTTTCTCTTTCATACTCTGCTCTAATTAACCCAGCAAAAAGGATAAACCTGCTTTCCTGGCAAAATATCCCGAGATACCCCAGGGAAAATCATCTTTCTATTTCAAACCTCTTTTGATTCATAATTACTTTCCTGCTTTCCTTTCCACACTACTGCAGCAATTATTTCTAAAGTAACGTCCTTCTTGTGCTGACACGTTAATAAACGCATCCTTAAAAGAAGAAAAAAAGGCATTTCTAGGTAGTTCCTTGGTACACGGAGCGAGCGAACACACAGATACTGACAAAGCTGAGCAAGTAAATGTCCAGCTCTGCTCCTGGGAAGGTCTGGCCCTGCTGGAGAGGAGGCGAGGAGCTCTGCACGTACCCGCTCCTGCGTCCCCCCGGCTTAAAGCGGGTTCTGCCGTTAGACGTGCTGGAGCCAGCACCAGCAGCACCAGTCAGACCTGCACCAGCTCCCCAGAGATTTTCATTTGCAGTTGCAGTCCGTTTCCCAAGCTGTATGGGTCTCAATGAAAGAAATATCGCAGGTATTTAAGCATGATGTGTGTGATTATTACACACAATGCTATTTATGTGCTTGTAGGAGGCCTGGTTTATTATGTGGCTAAAAATTTGATGAAATTCCCTTCCAGTAGAGATTCCCACACTGCGATGCAAACTTCTCCAGCCTCAGTGCCCACCAGGAATCTCTGCAGTTTGGGAGCCGTTGTGCGCGGGGGCTGGCCATGCTTTTGGTTTACATTAATTCCTGCTGCTCCCGGGCCGAGTGCTTGGGAACCGACTCTGCTCAGCCCTTCCCAGAAGGACGTCCTGGCCCCGCCACTGTGTTGTGACAGCTGAAAGTCATCGTGGAGCCGGGGCGCCCGCCTCTGCTCTGCAAACGCCGACGCTTCAGGCGCATCGGAGTTGACCCTTCTTGAAACAGAAAGGTTTTTGGGTTGAAACAGAAAGGTTCTCCCTGGTCAGTGCGGTTCCCTGTGCCATGGAGATGCAGCCCGGTCATGGCTGCAGGCTCACGAAGGCGCTGGTGGGCATCGTGCTCTGGCCGCGAGTCCCTTCCCGCGCGCCGGCAGCTGCGGCCGTGCCAGGTGGGGATGCTCCGGGACCGGCTCCGCTCGAGGGTGCGTGAAACGCTGCTGGGCTACCAAGAAAACCCGCTTGCCAAAGAGCACGTGGTGCACAGAGCTCTTGCAGCAGCTCAGTGCCTTTGATTCAGGGCCTGTTTCATCAGCGTATTCCCAAAGGTTTACGTTTGGCCAGGCTGAAGCACTTACAAACCAGCAGCTGCCGTTACGGTCTTCCCCTTGGCTGCAATCACTTCTCTGGCATTCCCAACGCCGCTTCCCAGACGGTGCAATGGGTTTGGCTGGGTCTCCTGCAGGAGGGATTATCCCGTGCCCTTGTCCCGGCCATGGAAGCGACGCTGCGCATGGACAGGTACCGCAGGGGAGGCTCAGCGGGCCGGCTCAGCCCTGACATCTGCAAAACCGGAGCAGGCACCAACCCAGCGCAGGGGCTGGAGCCTCTGGATCTGCGAGTCACCAGTGGGCTGCCAGCACTTACCCTCTCGACCTGCCTCACATGTTAATCACACAAAGAAATGATTTTCAGACGCCAACTGATTGCCCCTTCCTGCTGCAGCAACGCGAGCGATCCCACCTCGCTGCTGCCAGTACCTGAACCGTCTCCACTTAACTGCATTTTTAGGGAAAAATCCCTTGAAATTCCCCAAGGGGAAGAGAAAATATGAAACCCTACCATTTCCTTCAGTAACTGTTTAATTTAACACACTCACGAGCTATAGCCATTAAACCCCAGCACATTTAGTGGCTATCCCTTAGCAAAACCTGGGAGCGCGAGAGAAGTATGGAACAGATGGTGCTGGTGAGAAGGAAAACAGGACTGAACACAGGCTCTCGGAACGTCAAAATTTACACTGCATTGGAAAGGAATGAAACACAAACAGTGAAGTCATAGCTTGTGTTTTACATACAAATTACACACAGGCATTTCCCCTGTTCTGGGACTGGAGACGGAACGCACCCCAGCTGTGTGGCCGCACTGCACACACGGCGCGGCTGACGCGGGGCTTAAGCAACCCAAGTAGCTTTGCCATCACGATCTCCCAGTTTTTAGGCGTCCTCCAGAGCCTGAAGAGTAATATGGAAAGGAATTCCTACCTGAACACTCCTGACCCTCCTCCAGGGACCAACCTAACAGCAAATCCTCCCTCAGACAGGGAGGGATTAACATACGACACTCCTGGACCGGGCGATAAGGGCTGTGCCGGCCAAGGGCTGCTCCTTGTACAATACTGGATATTCTAGCTAAAAGAATCAGCTAACCTTAACAGAGGTGAATCTAGATAAGAAGGAAAAAGGGTTTTAGCTTGCAAGAACATAGAAAAACACCTTAACCAACCATTAACTGCTACGCCATAACTGCATGCAGAAATCCAGGCGTGCAAGTACTTTGCTGCTCACGAGGAAGGATGTGGCGAAGGGGATGCAGTGCTCGCCACCGGGGCCAGAGCAGCTTTTCATCTCCTTCACAGGTACATACAAAGGAATGCACTGTTGGGCTCCAAACCAACGTGTCATTTCACTTGTGCCTTGGTGTCCCTGAGCATCCCCTCTGCTCCAGAGTGATGTGGGCAGCGGCTTCGGCAGAGAAAGCCAGCAGTGGGGAGAGGGGGGTATGGAGCCTCCGCACACCCTGCGAGCCCTGGCCTCCTGGGGCACCTGGAGCTAACACTTTATTCCTCTGCCCTGTCTCCATTTCTTAAATTACAGCTACTTAGCTTCAGTGTGTAAACATCTTAATGAAAATTACAGAAATGGGTTGCCAGCTTCAAGTCCCTTAAGGCAAAAAACCCCTAACCCAGGTGGTTGGCTGTACTGGTGGAATGCTAGATGCTCGCTTCATAGATATAAAAATAATAATAAAAGTCAAGAGTTTCGTGCTGGCCTGCCAACACCATCAAGAGGCTGAAAATGTCAAACGATAGCACCATAAGCATTTCTGAGAGGTCTCCCCCAAATTATTGCTGCTTTTGGCTTCCCTTGCCCAAAACATTTCCCTGCTGGTTGCCCAGGGGCAGTGTGACCCCAATGGAGGGTCCCGGCTGCCCGGCATCTCCCATGGGACCAGCGGGACCTGCACACCCAGTCCACACCAGACCTTATTTTTCAGACTGATGGTTTGAGCACCGTTATAGTGTAGCACAAATAAAAGAAATCAAGCCTTCCCCGTGTTTTGAAAGAGCACCGTGCAGCTCATGGGCAGCACCATCCGGCACTGCCGCGGGACGAGGCAGAGCCGCAAGTCCTGGCTGTGACCCAGCTCCCTCCTCCGCCGCCACGCTGCTCCGGCAGCTGCCCCAGGTCCTGGTGTTTCTCGCCCCTGGGGACGATCCTGTCACCTCCTGGAGGCCCGCTCGTCCCCGCGGTCCCGGTCAGGCGCCGCGTGGTGCCTGTGCTGGCGGCAGCTTTGGCAGCACTGGAGGTGGACCGTCGGGAGGTGGCACCTTCCCAGGACACGCAGGGTCTGGCAGAAGCCGAAGGTCAAGCGGTCGCGCTCACAGACGAAGTCTGGAGGGGAGGCGAGAGGACAAGGACAGCGTTAGTGCCGGCACTGCCCGTGCAGCCACCAGGCACTCCATGCACAAATTGGCAGAGATAAAGACAGATCTCAGCAAAGGCAGAGCCCACCCTCAGCTGGGTACCGAGCATCCTCCTTATTTCTAATTGCCAGCAGAAATAACGCCTCTGCTGCCGTCCACAGTTCTGCAGCCCCTTCCCAGGGCAGAGAAGCCATTTGGGGAGCGGGGCCGAGTCCGGGGCTCGCTGCCCGGGGGAGGAGGGTCTGTGTTGGAGGGCTGGGAGAGGCGACAAACCCCTCTGCAAGGACGTCTCCTCCCAGTGCCCAGCCCCTCCCCGCAATGCCAGCAGACAGCGGCAGACGGGCGACAATTCATTTTTCTTTGCATTGTGTTTAGATTATTTTGAGAACCTGCATCATCTGGTTTGCTTCCTGCAGGTGTCTCGCAAACCTCAAAACGACATCAGCGCTGCTTTGGGGACAGGCTTTGTTTTGGGCAGCGCTGCTCCAGCACCAGCAGCCAGCCCCTGGGCCAGCTGCAGCCGTGGCCGTGATGGCCGTGGGTCGCAGCACGGCCGCCCCGGCTGAGTCACTTGCAGGCTGAGCAAACTGTTTGCAGAAACTGTTTCCTCTCTGCAAACAGTCTGGAAATCACAAATCCCTCTACCGGGGCCGGGAGCACCACGTCGGGGCGTTTGGTCCAGCGCTTGGGTTCACAGCGCGGGGAGATGCGACACAAGACCTTGCCCTTGGGGTGCTTTAGGGCGACACGTCCCACCGTCCTGACACGCCCTCACACCCGCCACTGCGTGCAAACCACGGCGCTGGGCATCCCGCGGGATGGCGGGGGACGAGGCGAGGGGGGGACAGCGCTCCCATGCGCCATCGGCAGGGGCTGCAGAGATCAGCCCCAGCAGCTCCCAGCTCCGTCGCCAGCCAGCCCAGACTCAAACAGGCCGCAGCTCGGCTTAGTTTCAGCAGCAGAGACCCATCACCAAATACACGTTGTTTCTAAGCATATATAGTTGGTTTGCTTTTGTTTTTGGTTTCCTCCTTTTCTACTTTATGTCAAAACACGCACGTGCCTCATCGAGCCTCCAGCATCTCACCCAGCTGTCCAAAACTTAAGTTACATGAGCTCTAATTTTACCTCCCGTACACGTGACGAAAATAAATGACAGCTTTTCTCTGAAAAAGGGCAGAGTTGATGCTCCCCCGTGCGCGTGCATGGGGCCAGCACCCCCTGGTCCCCCTGCACCTCTCCCCGAGTCCCCTCTGCCCGGGACCACACCGAGCAGAGACAGAGACGGCGCAAGAAAACAGGCTTTTCTCTTTCTCAGGACACTTCTCTGCTGTGAAACACCAGGACGGAGCCGCGGGAGCTCTGGCTGACCATTGCCCCTCACCGTCTCCCCTCTGCGAACAAAAGGCTTTGCTCAGGGAAAGGCTGCTGCCCCGATTCCCACGGGGATAAGCCGACCCACAGCACTTAATGCAAAGGACGCAGCAGATGCAGAGCAGAGACTTTTCACCCCGTTTGGGATTTCAATCACAGCCCTCACCCCCCACCGGCCTGTAAGGAAGGAGGTCACTATATTGGTCTAAAATTAATTTTCTATTTCAGTACAGATATTTCCTCTCTTTCTCTCGAGCAACAGCTATTTCTGCCCAGCAATAGCGTCTCTGTGGCCTGAAGAACGCGTTTAACACAGAAGCTGCTGGTCCTGCCAGACCGGGACGGAGTGCTGGATCCCAGCCCCACATCACACTCCCAGGCTGGGGGTTTGGCCCAAGCCCCTGGGGGATAATGTGGGTTTTTCCTGCTGGTTAAGCAGGGAGGATGAGGAATTGCTGTGAAGCCCACAGAGGGCTGGGCCGGGAGCGGTGCACATCCCACACCTGCGGTGAGGGCAGCCACGCTGCGCGACAGCACTGGGGCCGGCTGGGAAAAGGGAACACTCATGCGATGCTCCACCGGGGTCTCAGGGACAGTGTTCCCTGGGAGCATCCCTGCAACTCTGCACAGCATCCCCTGAACCCCCCAGAGCCCTTTTGCATTGGGACGCTCCTGAGTACACGTATTCCCGTTTGCATGTGCTGCAGGACAGGGATGCCTCAAGCAGGGATCCTAAAACCCCTCTAGGGCGTCTGATGAGAGAGGAAGGCCCAAGGGCAGGTCAGCCTGGAGACCCCCCTCCTGCGCAACAGGGGTGCACCAGCTGAGCTGTGCCCTAGAACGCACCGGTGCCCAGCTCCGGACCTGCGTGCTGATTTCCAGATCTCTGCGTCTCTCCCCTGGAGCAGGATTCGGTAATCATTTACTCTCCAGCAGGGCATGGCCGCTAGGTAACCCCCGCCCACCTGACCTGTGCTTCCCGCGGGGTTTATAAACCGGCAGGCACGGAGAGGGGCTGGTGCGCTCCGGCGGGTTCGTTACTCATTGCAGCGCATGGAGCAAGCGTAACTGCAGTAAAAACTCCACGGTGTTTAGAACTACTCAGTTAAAAATACTGCATGGATGGACGGGAATGTCACCGGCGCTTCGGAGGGTCAGTCCCGCCCTGGGCGACGCTCCTGGGGGATGCCATGCTGCGGCCGACCCCGGCCAAGCACCTCGGTATTTTTAGCCTGCTGCTGCTGCGCCGTGCTGGGCTCGTTTCTGTTCGCGACCCCGCTGCTTATCTCAACTGTCTTCCTCGAAAGCTATTTATGGATCACAACCAAGTTGCCTCCTGCCTTCCCTTGAAAGAGCTGTGAAGGCTGGGCTTCTGTGGAGTCTCTTGCTGGAAGGTCGCTTTCCAGGATCAGAGGTGATGGTCCAGCTCTTTTCCGATCCCTTTCCAAGGTCTGAGTGCTGCCACGGAAATTCCTGTACCTGCAGTACACAGAGCTGTACACGGGCGTAAATAAGCCCATGGGTCTCCTGCCAGGAGTTCTTTCTCTTTGTACCCCACGTTATCCGCAAAGGTATGAGCCTACTGTGGAGTAACAGCTGGGATGGGCTTAGCAGAGCGTGGAGAGGAGCCACCACCCGTGGCTGGAGGCGTCGCTGCAACCGCTCTGCTCACCTTCCAGGGACCCTGCAGCGGGAGCCTGCCTTTCCAGAGACCCCGCAGCAGCACCCTGCCTTTCCAGAGACCCCGCAGCAGCACCCTGCCTTTCCAGGGACCCCGCAGCAGCACCCTGCCTTTCCAGGGACCCCGCAGCAGCACCCTGCCTTTCCAGAGCATTTTAATAAAATGAAGTCAATGGGAGTTGTTGAGCGCTCGTCATTTTTCCAGATCGGGCCGTGCTCCGGTCTGATGTATCGTCTCACTGTGGATGTGTGCAGGGTCAAGTTCAGGTCTGAAAATCTTGGCTGAGCTCATGATTCCTCCCTGGAATTTGATCTTGGGCAAGGGAAGCTGTAATAAGCACTTAATTTCTCAGCTCTTCAGAGAGGGTCCCTACAGAATTGACCCAATTTTCATTTAATGCTTTTACTGTTATTTTTTTCTATTAATTTTTTTTTATATAATCCTAACACTTCATTTGAACATATGCTCCAGCGTTCAAGTCTATGCCAAATTTTAGTCTAAAGAAATAGCTTAAAGTAGGGCTTCTAAAATCCAGGCTAAGTCAGCACATTAGAAACTGAAAACCCCCACTTTTTTTGGTTGTTTTTTTAAGTTGGCATGGAAGTTGCTTTAAATTTCATTTAAGCTTCTGCCATACAGACCTAAGCATTTACTTTTATGCTTGGGAAAAATAAACTTCCTGAAACAAGTTTTGTAAAAACAAGGAAAGGTTGAGCTTAGCGCTGAGCTAGCAAAACCGGAGAATTAAGCGGCTGACCTCTGGCCTTCGGGATGCTCTCAGAGCCAGTGCCGAATTTAACAAGTATTATCCCGGGCTCCTGCTCCGGGGCCCGTGGTGCGCTCCCCTGGGAATGAGCCCTGGCGAAGGCAGCCCGTTTGGCCACAGGCAGCACTCGAGCGGGGCCGCTGGTCGGCCTGCATGGCCGCTGTGCTCCACTGCCGCTCTGCCTGCACAGCCGGGCACCGACCCCGCCACGCGTTGGAAAACTGGGGGAAAAGCACAAAAACCTGCCAGTTTTCAGGGCTCAGCCCTGCTGCTCCCGCTCAGCCCCAGCGCTGCCATGGAACTCCCATCAACACCCCCTGCGCATCCAGCCGAGGGATTACAGACTACAGGGAGGAAAACGCCACTGGTCTCTGAGTTTCACAGGGATGATCCATTTTTTAAGAGTCTCTGGCTCCCACAGAGAGAAATTCTCATTTCCAAAGAGCTGCAGCAGAGCCAGGACTTTCCCTACGCCCTGCGTTCTCTTCCCCTCCTTCTCATGAGCGCAGGGAGGGGGAGAAAAAGCCAACTCTGCCGAAATGAGTCGCTGAACATGACCCCTGGCTTCCTCTCCAAAATCCGAAACCGCTTTAAACATGCCACATCCAGAGCTTCCCACAGCCAGCCCTGCAAGGAGCATGGGGCTGGAGCAGACAGCTGGGTCACTCTACAGAGTCTTTGCTGCTTCTGCCTTTTTTTAAGGCACAGATTAGCAGGCTAAGGGTGCTCGGCCCCAGCCTGAGCCCTCCTCTGTTTCAAGACCGAGGGAAACTGAATCCAGGGAGGACCCCCAGAGCGCGACTGCCGGCATTCCTGCGTGGCTCAGCGCAGTTGTTCCTCTGGCCACGAGTAAAGCGCCGTGTCTTCATTGTTGTCCTTGCTTTCGCCATTTTTAGCACTTCAAGGCCAAGGCCAATATCCTCTCTGCTGAAGGTCTTTCTTCTGCACTGAAAAACATGTCTTTGGTGTATTCTGGAGAGTTTTCAAAAAAGTTAATTAAGGGTTAATATCTTGTTGTTGGGCTGAGGGTTTGCCGCCTCCCTGCCAGGCTGTATGGGAGGTGTTGGCAAGGGGCTGCGGCCGGGGTCCCTCGGTGGGGCACAGGCTGCCCCAGGCCTTCATGCCCGCGCCCAAGGCAGACCAGAAGCAGATTCTCATCCCCTCCTAATTGCTTGGCTGGACACTGAGGTCCATTGCGATTTACGCTTGCTAAAACTTAAACCTACTTAGCGGTTGCCAAGAAGGAGGGGAGGAGAAACATCTCCCACCACCTTTCTCCGTAAGGCTAAAACACATAACGTTCATTTCTCCTACATTTCATAAAAATGGAGAATCCTTTCCCAAGCACCCATTTTTCATTGACAGCTGTTGTTAATTAGCAGTAAACAAAGGGCACTTAATGACCCGCTCAGCAGCACCTCCCTGTCTTGCCACTTGGATATAGACTTACATGCTCAAATGACAGAGAAAATTGGAATCCGCTGCAATTATTTCTAGTATGTGTCCCTTGCGGACAACTTCAGCTCCATGCAGAACCATGAATAATTTCATTTCCCTACTCAAAGGAAGAAGGAATATAATATTTAATTGCCAATTAATCTTGAGGCAACTAGAAATACAGCCAGACCCTGGATAATGAGCCCGGAGCACCGCAACGGCAGCAGTGGAAGAGGGCGCCGGGCAGCTGGGATTCGCCCCAGCACATCCCTGGTGCGGGGGGAGCTTCGCCACTGCGTCCCCCCGAGGCATCGCCCCTCTCGCAGCCCCTCCACACACCGTCCCCCGCGTTGCCTGCTCCCGAGACAAAAGGCTGAACTCCATCCCGCTCCATCCCGTCCCGCTGGCTGGAAACCTTTGTCTCGTTCCCAAAGAAACCGTATCCACAGCCAGCTTATACATATTTGTCCTCGGGCCAGCTGAACGTTTTACCTTAATTCCTTTCCCTTGCTGGTATTTAAAGCCTGAGACGTTTGTGGGGAACCGTCGTGTTTGCTGAAGTGCCTTGGCTGGAGCCAAGAACCAGCCCCCTCGCCTGCCTGACACCTGCTCCGTCTGAATTTGAGGAACGTGCAGACTCATCCAGCATCGGATCCAGAGAAACAGGCACAAGGAAAATGATTAATTTTATGACATTCACCACGATGGGCACCCCGTAGGCTGCACGTGTTCAGTCCTGACCAGGGTTGCTCCTCCCATCACTGACAAGGTCTGGCCAAAAGCCACCACGCAGGCATAGCCACTACATTGGCAGCAGCGGGGCGGCTTTTGCTCAGTTCGCTCATTACCATCCTCCTCCTCCTCCAGTATACAGCAACTGCTGCTGTTGGGTTTTAAAACTGCGTGACCTGCTAGATAAACTGGCGCCGATTTCTCTGAGCTCTCACACGGGACCTGCTGCTCAGCTCCTTTCCAAGGTGACCATAAAACAAAGTGTAATACTTCAATGCAGAAATAAACATGCTGTGAGTGGTTTTTTCCAGCTTTCTGAGTTACAAGAAATGATCTGGTAACAGGAGTGGCTGATGTGGGTGTGAGAGCAGTGCGCGGGCTCGGCGCTAGACACGGGTGGAAATCAGAGAGCAACAGGCTTTCCTGAGCCAGAGGCTGCCCTTTTCTCCCCGGCAGCCCTGCCCGAGGTCCAGCAAATCTGTTCCCACTCGCATTGTCTGGGCCGTGCTGTCAGGAGGGGAGTGACGTTCTCCTCGTCCCCTGGATGCCAGAAAGGACCTGCAGGGCTCTCCCAGTTGCGGCTAAGGTGGGTGAGGGCAACGGCTCTCAGCCCCCACGCAGATATTCCTGCACTGGAGTTGCGTTTGTTCGAGTTCCTTGTCTCAGTGTGGAGCACGATAAACGTCCCAGCCTTGCTGGCACAGCGGCATCTAGGTGCCCAACGGGCTGCGATGCTCCCCGGGAGCCATCTAAGGACACAGTCAACCTTATCTTCTCCTCTCACAGCTGGATGCAGCTGTAAAACGACAGGGACATTTAAAAAGAACCTCTGTGTACTCATCGATTAATTTATAACCTGGCAACAGAACAGGATTCTGGTTCTAATTAATTCTGACCTCCTTTAATTGAAGAGAGCTGATTGCCAGCGAGATGTTTGGTTATGTTTGATCTGTTCCATCTCTGTTAAAAATCCATCTGATAATGGCTTTAACATTTAAACTCGACTGGGGTTATTTGCATTTTTGTGTCCAAGTGAGAACACAATTGCTCACAAAGACAAATACATGATTTTGCTGGTATCTGTGCACTTCATATTACAGGAGATAGAGGCTCCTTGTGCTTCTAACGTAAACACATGAATCACTCCAGCCTGCATTAATCTTGTGCTGTAAAGATCCTTTAAAACACAGGAAAGGGCTGGAGTTTACGTTCATGCCTTTTCTGGGAGCCTCTACCTGTGGATTTACACATCTGTGATTTCCTGCCATGTGAAAGTTTTGTTCCTCTTCACGGTTTGGCAGGAAACGTTTGTATTTCCAAGAGGCGTTTCCTGCCCTGGGCTACAGCCAGAGCATTTATGTCATTTTTAATCCAGGATTTTAACATTTATTTGTGTGCTTCCTACACATCTAAGTGGTTATTCTGGTACAACCTTGGCTCCATGGCTGTCATCACCGAGCCCGGCACAGAAGTTTTTCCCTTGACAAAAATAGCCAGAACTGCACATCATTTCTTCAACAAGCCTGACTAATTATTTCCTAAATGTTGAACTTTGCAACAGACTTACAAATGCAGGAGGGTTGTGCAGCCACCGAAGAGGAGGGCTTTAAGGGCTAAAAGCATCCCAACGGCCAGCACTCAGTCTCCACATCCCAGTTAATCAAAGCCAACGCTTCTGCCCCTCCAGAGTAGGTTTCAGGAGGAACATGGCTGGATACAGGACAAATACGAACAGCTGGAAGGATGAGAAGGGGTGTCCCAGGCTGTCCCAGGAGACCTGCATGGAGGCGTGGGGCACTGGCCAGCTCCTGCACCCTGAGCTGCCCTCCTGCCCTGCTCTGCTCCCAGCCCTTTCTGTGTTCAGTAAACCTCCTGAGGGTCTGACCTTTCTTTCTGGGCAGACAAAAAGCTTTTTTTTTCCTCCCCAGACACATTAAAAAGATAAGGTTGATTAATGATTAACATGCTAATATCAATGACATCTAATCCCCTCCTTATATTGCGTCTCGTTTTAAGTCCTGTTAACCCCTGCAGCCTACAGATTGCTGGCTCACGGAACCGCCTGGTGCCGTGCGACGTCTCTCTCCAAGTGAAGACACCAAGCGAGTGCCTGTGGTACCACAGAGCACCGTGGCGGCAGCCAGAGCAGGTAAACGAAGCTGCAGACAGTCTGCAGGGCTTGGGTTAACGTGGGACTGACTCGCTGCAGCATTTGCTCGCACATTCCCCAAGATACTGGAGAACTGGTCTTTTATCTGACTTTCTCATGGTGAGCCCGGGCTCGTTTCAGAAGGTTTGTGTTCCGGGACTCTATCACTAAACAGCTTTCTGGTGGCCAGAGAGCTTAATCGCTTGATATTTCCTCCTGGCTTCCTTTTTCTGAATTACATGTTACTTCTGAACCAGGTCCCTGTGCCACCATCAGCGTGGTCACTCGGGCAGGTGCCGGTGGTCCCTTTGCTGGGTGACGGTGCTGCCTCTGACAGCACAGCCCAGCTCATACTTGTGCCAGTAAAACAACACTCGGCCCCGTGGGAGCTGAATGCTCTGGATATTTATAGATGGTTATAACATTCCCACTTAATTATCGATTAGCCAAGCTAGCCTTACACAACTCATGTATGAAACACCCCCTTCATCTTCCCATGGATACATTGCTTCTTAGTGGGCTGACTGGTTTTCCTTCCTCCCTCATCACTCCCTTTGCTGCAGTTGGCACCAGCTCTCCGTTTGGCAGCACCGCCAGCGCCATGCGCCCGTTGCCCTTCCCCACACCGGACCCCTGGTGCCAGACCTGGCACCCAGCCTGTCCCACCCCAGGCTCTGCTGCGCTGCTACTGGCGGCACGGCCCTTCCTGGGGTCCCTTCCCGAGAGCAGGACGGCGTCATGCCGCCGGCCAGCCGGGAGAGCGCAGGGCACGACCTGCCCCAGCAAAAATTAATTGAGAATAGCTCGTCTTTCAGCACGGTCGTTTGCTGCTGGCACCCTCCGCCAGACTACCCGGCGGGGCCGAGAAGTGCAAGGTGGGGAGAAGAAAAATAAAGAATGAGTCTAAACTTGGCTAGAAAAAACATCTACAGTTACTGGACCCAGAAAGGGGTCATGTTCTTACAATGGCCTTTACCTCGTTTCACGGCGCAGTGTCAAAGAGCCCAAGCAGAGCACCCAGCCGGTGCACAGCGCGCCCACCCAGTGCCCCCTGACACGGCACCATTTAAACCTCCCTAGCACACAGCCTGCCAAGTGACACCGTGCTGTGCCTTGTCACGTCGCTGCACCACCCGCCGTGAGCGTAAGAACGGCACACACCTGAGTTTCTAGTCGCCGTATCAGCCCTCACTGGTGCTGTGTGTTGCAAAAGCGTCTCCAGCCACGGTAGAGGATGGTGACGGAGGACAATGCATTGCTCCTCCATAAAAGCGGTGATGGAGGAGCCGCTCGCTCCCCAGGTAACATTCCTTAACGGAGAGCCTACGTGATTTTCACACCGAGCCCCACGGTTACAGCCATATCCTCAAAATGCAGCGTTTATCTCAAACAGCGCAGACAGGCTCCTGGGGAGCGTAACCGTGCTAAAGAGAAAACATGCAGCTTTCAGGAAGGGCAGGACGGTCGCTTACCTGACTCGGAGCTCTCGCAGTCCTGCGGGTTGCACTTCTGGGTGCTCTCAGGCCAGGGCTCGTGGTCGCAGAGGCTGCTGTCCTCCTCGGCCAGCCCAGTCTTGGTGTTGATGCACTTGACCTGGCGCCGCTGGATGCCCCCGCCGCACGGAGCTGTGCACTGCGGGAGCGGGGCAGCCCCGTCAGCCTCCGGGGGACCCATCCCCACGCCCCGCGCAGCCGCCTCCCGACGCCACGCTGCACCGGCAGCCCCGCATCCCGGGAGATTTTCATTGCAGTAGCCCCCAGTGCAGTTTGGAGGGCTGGGTTTTTCCCCCAGTTCCTCGCATTTCATGCAAAGGCCCCCTCGAGGGGAGCAGTGCGCCCCTGCCCCCGCCTGCTCACCTCCCCCCAGGAGCCCACCACCCAGGTGGTGCACGGGTGGGTGTTGCAGGGCCGGGTGGCATTGGGTCGTGACGTCTCCTCGCAGCGGCCCAGCTCTGGGCATGTCACCAGCCGCTCCTGCTCCCCGCCGCCACACGACTCCGAGCACTGCCGAGACACAGGACATCGAAGGGGGAAGCCAGCAGCACAAGAGAAAGGCAGACCCGCTCCATGCATTGGTGTCCCGAAGAAACATGCTGCAAACCTACCCTACAAATACCTAAGCACATGCAAAACCTGCTTCCCAGGGGGAGCACTTCCTCTGCAGCCAGCCCTGCCGTTAGCGGGCGGTTTCCTTCTTGGGGCTCGCAACGGGCCGGGAGGTTCCCAGCAGCAGTAGGATCCAGCAGACGCACTGCTTGAGTTTTGCAGGCGTGTGAAGGGGCTGAGCCCGCTGCCTCCCCACCGGCAGCGACTGGGGGGCTCAAGCGGAACACGTGGCTGCAGGCAGCTCAGCCCCCTGGCCGCGCGCTCGCCCAGCGACCGAGCGTTTGCTCTGGGCAAGCAAATGCCAAGCGTTGGCCAAACGTGCTCCCAGGGGGAGAGAGGAAAAATAACCATGGGTCTGAACCACCCCGTCACAGGCACGCGTGCTACGCGTGCACAGGCGGCAGCGAAGCCCTGCTGCGATGCTTGGGGGCCAAGCGCTGTCCCCCCGCAGGCAGCCCCCGCCCCAGCAGCCCCTACCTCTCTCCAGGAGGACGTGTACCAGTCCAGGCAGGGCGTGCTCTGGCATGGGAGCTGTGCCGGCGGTTTGTACAGGGCAGCCTGGCAGTGGAAGGGCCGTAGGAGCCTCTGGTCTCTGGTGTCGATGCAATGCACATCCCGAACCTTCATCCCCCCACCACAGCTCCTGGAGCACTGGGAAAAGACAGGAGCATCACGCCAGGGAAGGGCAGCAGGGGCTGGTGCAGGGGGAATCGCTCTGGCAAAGGGAGGTGACCCTAGAGACATGCTCTGCTTTGGGTTGGATTGAGTTGACAGTCAACCTCTTTTCACCTCTTTCTCTAGTCCAAGGTACAGAAAAGTCCGTGCAGCTCTGAATCTGCCACTACTGTCCCTCTAAAGCAATTGCCTTCCAGCTGTACCCGCAAAAAAGTCCATCCTTACAACCACTGTCCCCATACCCGCACAGCCCAGAAACGGCGCCCACCCAGAGCCGGGAGGGTCGTTCCCCACCATCGAGCCTACGGGACTCACCCGGCCCAACCGCAAGCACCGCCTGCTACTGATGGTTGGCAAGAATATTTTCCAGAGACTTTCAAACTGCTCTTCATTTGGCTTTTGCAAATTCCTGGCTTTTTAACCAGCCCAAGAGCAGGAAAAATGAAAAGATTATAGTGGGTTGGAGTACTTAAAACCCTGCGGCGAGTGCAAGTTTTTGCCCTCTGCCTGCATGAGCCGTGGGACCAGAGCATCCCCAAGAGCAGGTACAGCTCCAGCCGCAGTGCAGGCACCACCCGCCTTCATTTTTCGGTGGATTTTTCAGGCCTCTCCCGACTGGCTGCATGCCTGCTTACCTTGCTCCAGTTCCCCACGCGCCACGACGAACAGGGTCTCAGGGAACACCTCCGAGCAGGGACGGGTTTGTCGGCTGCGGCGCAGCTGTCGTCGCTGCCGGTGCTGCATCGCACGGTCCTCCAGATCGCGCCCACGCCGCAGGTGGCCGAGCACTGCAACACACGAGACAGACGCCTGCTCCTCTGCTCTCCCGCCGCCCCGCGGGGCTCTGCCGCCGCCACCCCAATGCCCCGGGGCTGGCTCTGGTCGAGGACAGAGCCCCGTGGCCCGGCAGAAAGGTCTCTGGGGACTCGGCTCATCGCCCCCTCGGCGGGCATCGGGAGGGGTGCCGTAGCGCTGGGGCCTGCGGAGGCAGAGCTGCGGGATGACGCGGAGAGAGGAGATTTCCCGGAGGCTGTGCCCAGCGCTGCCTGGCAGGAGACCCAGCCCCGTGGAGAACTCCCCAGAGCGAGGGGCTCCTCTCTAACCAGTCCCGCATCACACAGCCTTCCGTTTGGGGGAAGACGGAGGAAAACCCTCTTCCATAACCCATTTCAGTCGTGCCTGGTCCAGCTGTGACGGTCCTTTCTCTCCCTGTTCAGCTTCTGGCTTGCAGGAGGATCCTCACGCCGCGACCTTGGCCCGCAGCAGCGATGCCCATCGCCCTGCACCCGCATCCCGGGCACGGCTGCCCGCAGCTCGGCGGGTAACGGGGCAGCACCCAGGACTGCTGTGCCTGTGGGCGGCTTTAGCTCTTTTGCTGCTAGGTCTCTATTAATTAGCACTAATGGCTTCAACCATTTGACTGCTGCCTCATACAGCTGTTTCATGCCCTTCTCTCACAAGCACTGCCCATCCCTCGCTCCCTCAGCATTACAAGCTCCTGTGAAGATCTCTCTCCACCTGAAGGGCAGTGCAGTGCCCCCACCTCCTCTTTCGGGTCCACCCTTCACTGTCCAGACTGATCTGATTTATTTTGTAGCAGCTTTTCCATCTTAAAAGCCTTTCTAGGGCTTTCAAAATGCCCCCGTGTGCCTCCACGTCACAGCACTGCCACCAGTCGCATCCCCCGGCAGAGCTCCCTCCAACGCCCTGACTCAAGCCCTGTTCAGGCCCTTTTAGAAAACCCCCATGTGGGACCGTATTTTTGCCGACATTAAGTGCTGTCCTGACTGTTACTGGTTTCTTTGTGCAACCTTCTTAAAAGAGTCCCCCAGCACTCAGTCTCTGGTGCTCCACAACACCAAAGCTTGTTATTTTTGTGCTTTCTGATAAAAGCCCATTAACGTGAGTTGCAGCAGCCACTGTCTGTCACTGCAGGCGCAGCCGGGACAACCAGGCAGCAAGACATAGCTGATAATTGCTGATAACCCCCCACTCACTGCACTCGGCACAGCCCTTTCCTTTGGGTAATTTGCAGCCTTGGTGTGCCTCAACTTGACATTTAAATTTGTGCCTTTTTTATGGCATATTTTAAGATACTCTACTCTCCTACACAATGGCAGGAGCTTGCTCCCATGCCAAGGGGGTCTCCCTGAGTGCTCAGGCCCAGCGTGGGGGCTCTGTGCCCGCCTGCTCCTCCAGAGCGGGCAGGGATTCAGGTGGGTGCCTTTCCCTGCCCACGGGGTAGTGCCGCCACCACCCGGGACCCCCCTGCAGAACCGGGGACACGGCGCACGGGGGAAGCAGCCCCCTGGAGCCAGGGCAGCCAGCGCCGCAAGCGTGCCAGACTGGGCTGCGCCGGGCATTGCAGGGCACAGGGAGCTGGTGCCCACGGGAGCAGGACAGGACGGAGCAGCAGCCAGCGTGTGTGTGAACCACGCACGTTTTCTGCATTTTTGCAATTTTTCAGTGCCCCATGGACCAGCCAGGAGAGGGACAGGTCTCTCACCTCCGTATCGGCCACATCACGCTTTTAATGGGACTCAACTCACCTCGCTCCAGTTCCCGACCTCCCAGCTGGGCATTGCAGTGGCTGCGGCAGTGGTCGAGGGTGGAAGCAAAGCCTCCTCCTCCTCCTCCTCCTTCTCCCTCTCTTCCTTTTCCCAGAGCGGCGGGGGGGCGGGCGTGGGCTGGGATAACTCCTGCTGCCCGTGGCTGAAAGCAAATGTCCCCGGGCTTGCCCATGGCACGGCGCTGCTGAGCGGGGCACGGTGGGAGGCCTGCTGCACATGGGGCGACACCGGCTCCAGGTGGTGGGACACCCCCACAGCCCACCACGTCGGGGGGGACTCAGAGGAAGATGCTCCCGCTGGGTGCACGGAGGGGCTGTGAGCCGGGGCTGTGGGCATGGCTGGTGCCAGCGCATCTTGCTGGGTGAGACTGCTGGAGGTGAGCTGGGTGGCTGTCCCGGGCACGGTGGGGGACAAGGACACTGCTGTTGGAAAGGCTGTAGTGGCCACCAAGTGGGCCAAGGTCATGGATGGGGGCGTGTAGAGCTCTGGCTGGTGCCCTGCTTGTCCCCCAGGGCCCCTGTCAGCACCCATGGGATAGGGACTCGCAGCGGGATGGGTGCTGCCCGCACTCCTTCCCATCTCCCACCTGGGTCCCTGAGGGGTGGGGGAAGAAAGATCTGCCCCCTCTGCCCCACGGGCTTGTTCGTCAGCCACTGGCACTGCCTGCGTGCCCAGCATCCCCTCCGGCATTTCTGCCCACTCTCCCTGCTCCTTGGTCTTGGGGGCAGCACCGTCACCATCACCGTCAGCATCACCAGGGACGACAAGACCCATTTCCCTGGAGTCTTCATGGCGTCTCCGCGCAGAGCTGGCCCCGTTGTGCTCCTCGCTGCCAGCGTTACCCAGCCCCTCTGTGCTCTCACGCCCCTCCCCGCTGCTCCCCAGCTCTCCCCAACTGCCGGAGGTGGCTGTGCCAGGGCTGCCCCCGCCAGCGGGCAGCGGCGGGGAAGGATCAGCTGGGTGGGGAGCCCAGGGAGTGAGGCCATGGGCTGGAGCATCCTGCCCAGGACCAGTCTCCGTGGGCATGGCTGCCCAGGGTTCGTCCGGGGATGGGTGGTAGTGGCTGTTCAAAGACTCCTGACTCATGGTGCTCTGGGTGGGCTGGTGGTTCTCGGAGTGGGGCACAGGTATTGCATCCTCCTTCTCACCCGTGATGTCACCGATGGCGAATTTGGGAGCGGCTGTCCCTGCCCCCTCAGGGACCACGCTCAGGAGGTCATTTATGGCTAAACTGCCAGGCTCCGCTTCTCCTTCGCCAGGCACAGGAGCAGAAGAATTTGCTTCGCTGGTCACCAGATGGTCCTCACTTGCTCCTCCGCCTGGCTTGACAGTGTGCAGGACATCAGCGGGAACCTCATGGGACCCCTCCACATCGTTGATGCTCAGCTCTGGCTTAGGCTCCTCACCTTTGGTTTCTTTGTCCGTGAAGGGATAGTAAGACAGATCTTCATGGAAGTTGATAAAATTATAATCATAGTAAAAATCATCAACAAAGACATTTCCCTTTCTGGATGAGAAGTCCTCCTCAGTGATGATATTGACATCATTGGTCTCCGGAATATTTGGAATTAAGGGGTTAAATTTAGCAATGTGGTTGCTGGGGATGTAATGGATTTCATTAAATATCTCTCTGCTGGAGGACCCACTGCCAGACCAGTCCATGTTGGCATTGTCCAATTTCTTCTGGCACTGCGGCAAGGAGCAAATAGTTTCCGAGCTGGGTCTTTCTGCAGGGTCACAAGCGGCTCCAGTGCTGTTGCTGCAGTAAACAGGGCGTCTCTGTGTCCCGTTCCCACATGTCACAGAACACTGGGGAAGGAAGAGAGACACCAGCATGAGGGACAGGAGGATGGGTGATGGCGGGCGCAGCAGGAGGAGCAGGGAAGCGGCCAGCAGCGGTGCTGCAGCCCACCCCCCTCACCGGTGCTCCCCTCCGAGATCCTGAAGCAGGTGCTCAACTGTCCCACGCACCACGACGCTTTGGGCACAGGGAGAAGGGGCTCCACGTCACTCCGCCATGCTCCCACCACCCACCTGGGCCCCAAGGTGCCTCCTGTGCCAGCCCCCGCTGGGACAGGGTTCCCCCGTACAGGAGCAGGGGGTACCGGTCACACTGGTGAGCAGTGTCACCACTGGCCAAATCCACCCCCGGGGCTGGCCCCCTGTTAGAGACCATCCCAGTCCAGGGCTGGTATTGCAGGGTACTTTGCTCGGGGTGATCCTTGACCTGCACTCCAGCCAGGAACAATTTTCCCAGGAGATGGACATTGTGAAGGGCATTGGGTAAGATGATCTAATAGGTCTTTTCTATGACCTATCGCCATGAATTGCATCTCTTCTTCTAGAGGAGAAATTTTTGAAGCAGGGGATAATAACATGGGTGTTGTCCTAATAGGGAAAAAGCAAGGGTCAATAAGCAGCTTTGTTGAGAGCACCCCCTCCTCCACCATAATGGTCTCTTTGAGATTGTTCAGTATAAAAGAAACCCACAAGCTGGAAAGACAGACAGCAAAATTTTTTGCTGGGTAAGTAAATCATAGCCCTACTAACGTCCCATGTGGGCTGCACAAGCCACAGGCCGCTGCAGTTGGAGGTGACAGACGCACAGAGCATTAGTCACATACATCAAAGTGCCCCACACAACCCAGCCAACAAGAACAAACAGGCAACGAGGCAAACAAACCCAACGGAGGGGATTTCTGCTGGAATTGCTGCTATTTGGATGAAAACGGATGGGTTGAGGTGAGGGTTTGATGCCCAGCCACCAGCACAGAGGAAGGAGGAGGTTCACGTGGAGAGGCAGAGCTGCCGGGCTGGGCTGCGCTGG
The DNA here is from genome assembly GCA_013398295.1 of Chionis minor. NCBI lineage: Eukaryota > Metazoa > Chordata > Aves > Charadriiformes > Chionidae > Chionis > Chionis minor. The sequence goes on from VZSF01003086.1 coordinate 212,915, forward strand.
TTGGGAGCTGTGTTACCCTCAGACAATATAAACTCCTGTATTTTGAGCTTTTTTCATCTTTGCTCCGTGCCTATGAGGGCCAGGTGCCTCGCTGGGACTCGCCCCGCTCCCTGCGGGCTCCCGGTGGGTGCCCACCCCACAGGACGTCTCCTCCCTGGCAGGGGCTGTCTGGAGGAGATGCCGACCCTGCAGCCAGTGCTGTGCCAGCCGCAGCCTCCCCCGCTCCACATCTCTTGGGCATCTCCTGGGCAATGCCAGGCAGGAGCAGAGGCGACCCTGAGCACTGTGCCCCGCAGGAGGGACAGTCCATAACGTCGCATGGCCACCGCTACGCAGTATTGCTCAAATAAAACATCACGCACATTAATGTCCGCGGGAGGGGTGCAAGCAAGCTGCGTCTCCCTACCGGGGTGGTATTGCCAAATTAGGGAAGCAGAGGTCGGCTCCCACAGTGTGTGCCGCCTTAGGGCAAAATTTCTCAGCCAAAGCCTCCAGCTCCACCCAAGGAGATAAACTCCAGGGATGGCAGCTCCTGCAGGGGAAAGGAGGGGGCTTATTTGCAGAGGCTTGGTTATCAGGAAAGCCCCCGGGACACAGACAAGGAGTGATGGCCGTTAGGAGCCTCATGGAAGAACTCCTGGAGCCCACAGGAGGGTTCAGCATCACACACACGACTGTGGGAGGCATCGCAGGAGGCTGCATGGCGGGACATGCTCCTGCCTGGAGGCACACACTCCTGCATGAAGACCCTCGTGTATTAGTGAACAAAAATAATAATTGTTATTACAATTATATTGTAATAACACTTCTGAGCATGCCGGTAACTTCTTTGGGAAGTCCACAGAGCTGGACATTGCTTTAGTGTCCTTCTGAAGGCACCAAGTCCCAGTGCCTAAGCACTCTGCTGGGCTACCCAAACCGCAGATGGCCCCTTGGCTGCGCGGGCTGCCCTGCAAGCACAAAAAAGCAACACCCCCCACTCCTATTGCTGGACAGGAGGAGCACATTTCTGGGAGGCTTCTGAGCCCCTCAAATTTCTCTACTGACTGGTGGTGGTGGAAATGGAGAAGAAAGAGGGCTCTCGCTTTCAGTGAAAGGAGGCAGAAAAATTACAGACAACTCAAAATCCCAAGCACATTTTTCCTGGCCTCACAGATCCGTCGATGTTAACCCCACAGAGGACGACTGTGACGGCTCGTGCTGGCTCCGTGCACAGCACAGACCCATGGGCAATGTCAGATTTTTCCTTTAATCTGGTGCAGTCTCCTTTCTCAGCCCTGCAATTGTGGCTTTTGTGGGGCCCTAGAAAAATATTTCTAAATAGCTCTCATTTAGCCTTCAAATTTTCTGTTCGCATTTTTATTCCATTTGTTTCCTAGCAACAATCCAGTTCCCAGGCTCTCTCATTTCTCTCTCAATACTTGTCTTCACACTGAACACTTTTTGAAACCACTGCTTAAATTAGGAGTTATAATTTTCTGGTTAAAACCCTCAACCTGCAGTTAAGCTGATCCACTGAGATAGAAAAACAAATAAAGACTACACAGGGTGTCCACAGACTATGTTATTCTATACACGAGGGTTTTTTTGATCTCCTTCTCTTTCCAAAACTTGTTGAAAAACTGGCAGTGGCTCCCCCTCCCCGAGGGGTCTCTCTGCCCACCCCTGCAGCAGAGACGGGGCAGCTTCGCCCCAGCATGGGTGCCCAGCATGGATGCCCACTGGCCAGCACACATGTGCCTGGGGCACCTGGACCCCAGCTAGCCCTGAACACCTTGCCTCAGCAGGCAAGAATTATCTTTAAGGCTTCTGCCAAAACAAAGGGGAAGGCTGGTGGTGCTGGAGGACTCATTGAAGGGCTGAAACCTTCTCGTTCCTGCCCTCCTCACAATCAAGCATGGGGTGCCCTTCAGAGAGTCAAACAGCGGAGCCAAACAGCTCGGTGTGCTCCTTCCTCACAATTACTCCTCCTTGTGCCACAGAATTCCCATCCGCGTGAGCTAGTGTTCCCATGTGAGTCCACAGAAAAACATCCATGATTCTTCCCCGTGCCCAAACCATGACACCCCGTAAGCAGGAGCATGCCCATCGCTCTTGGGCAGGCTGCAGATGTTCTGGGGGCATGTCCTCCCCAGCGCCCACCAGCTTTGTGGGACCTCCCGGACGCTCCTTCTCACCTCAGACCAGTTGCCCACAGCCCACTGGGAGGGACAGGGGACCTCCCGGTGACAGGGTGCCGTGGCGTCTGGCTTGGGGAGGTGCTGGCAGTCTGCATGCTGCAAGGCCCTCTGCTCGTCCAGCCCCACGCTCTGGATGCAGAGTACCGTCCTCTTCATCAGCCCCGACCAGCCGCAGGTGGCCGAGCACTTCTGCCATTCCCCGACCCACCACCTGCGGAAACATGGAAGGGGAAACATCTCAGCTAGAGCCAGGCTCTGTCCCGTCCCCCCATGCCGGGCACTGCGGGGTGGTGGGTTCCAGCCACCACCAACCCAGAGGTGTTTGGGGCCAGGCGATGCCCACAAGACGCAGCCCGTCGTGATCAGCGGGGGCCGGGGCAGTCAGGATCCCAACCGCGGCTTGAGTTTTGGCCCCAGGCGAGGGCGCCCCGGCCGAGGGCCAGGGAGGGGTCAGCCCCGCGCTGTGCCGGAGCTCAGAGCCAGAGAGGGGCTCCCCGCTCTGCCAGGACGGTGCCTTCCCGTGCAGCTCGAGGTCTGTGGACAAATAACGCACTGCGGTGGCTGGGCAGCCACAGGGATTTGCTTCCATGGACCAAGGCAGGGTCTGGACCCATTCTCACGTGTGAAGGAAAGGAGAGGTGGAAAACCTGAGGTGCAAAACCTGAGGTGCAAATACTGCACACTCTCCGGTGCAATCCGGGCATGGCAGCGACTGAGGCGCCCCAACCCCGGTCACCCCTGGGGGCAGTTTGGAGACGACAGCTTTGGTGGGAAGAGGCCAGGGCAAAGCCAGCAGACCTGGCCGGGCAGGGCTCCTCGTTGCATGTCCTCTGCTGGTCGTCGGGGCGGGTGAGCGCGTCGCAGTACCGCTCCTCCACGATGCCAGCCAACTTCTCCACACAGTGCACAACCTGCCGCTGCACCCCTGCAGACATGGGAGAGGACTTGGCTCAGGATGAACATAAAACCAAACCACCGAGCGTCCTCTGCCTGTAGGAGAGAGATGGCCCGAAGGTAAGCTTGAGCCACCGAAAACAGGGGGAAGAAAATGAAGCCACCACTGAGAGTGGAAGTTGAGAGTCCACTTCTGCTGAGGTACTGATGCCCTCTCAGACCCCAATGGCACCAGTGCTCCCAGAGTACCTGGGTGGGAAAAGCGGAGCTGGACACCCGGTCTCAATCCAACAAGTGTGTGGTGAGACCTATGGAGCTCAACTGGGCTGGAAGATGACCCCGAATACGTAGCTGCAAAGCAGGGACACTTGGGACTGGATGGATGGGTGGATGGATGGATGGTCCTGGTGGCCTTTGGCTGCGTCCTTTGGTCACGGGCAACGTAAGGGGCATTGCTGGGCGAGCTGCTGAGCAGAAATCTCTGGAGTAAAACCTTTACTATCCTACAGCTTTTATAGTCAACAGTGAGATGAAAAAGATGCAGAAAAATGCCCTTCTACAAGCTGCCTAATGGGATTCAGGAGTGATGCAGCCAGTGGAGGCTGCCCCACTGCCTGCTTTTGTCCTCCTTTTTGCAACACGTACTTGACCCGTGACTTGGGAGAGCTGTAGGTAACAACCGCTGCCACCAGCTGAGATCGACAGGACCTGCTGAAGCTGCTGGGTCGTGCTCTGGCGCTTGTGGCGCCTGTGGGGCCGGGGCCCTGGGGCTGGACCCTGCTGAAAAGGCTCTCCCCAATTCTGTGTCTCAGCTCACTCCGTCACCCAGCCTGGGGAGAGGGGCTCAGCCCTCCTCCAGCTGCTCGCCTGCGGCTGGGCAGGGTGAGCATCCTCACCTGACTCCTGCCCGAGTTGCTCCTGTATTTCCCTTCTGTTCCAGAAGCCAAGCACTCAATCCGTGCAAAGGCAAGCTGGTTTTAAAAGAAAGGAAGTGCCCTCAGCTCCTGTCCTCTCAGCTCCCCACAGTGCAGGGCCTGTGCAAACCCACGGCGAAGAGCTCTCAGCATAAGTGTATGGAAAATACCTTGCCAGCTCCTACTGCACCACAACCCTCCTGCTCCAAGCAGGGATCCACACCTATCTCCCAGGAACCGGCAGGAAACATCTCCTGGCACTCTGTGCTACCTAGAAAGTATGAGAGTCCTTGAAATCCCTTTTTTTCACTGGCAGCTGCTCTCAAGGAAGCACTCGCTGGTCCCAGCCTCCCCCCCTTGCAGCGTGTCTGGACTGTCCCTCTCCATCGGCTGTCCCAGAAGCTGCCCCGGGACACCCAGCCAGCGGTGCAGTGGGGCAGGAGGCGGGGAAGCAAGTGCCTGACACCACGGGGCAGTGCGGGACCCCAGAGCTCTGCTCGTGCTGGGCACCCTCCCATGTGCTCTCCGTAAAACCTTGGAAACGATCCCCCCCGGAGAGGCCCAGCCAGGTGGGAGACTGGCACTTCCACACTCCCTGGGTTTCTCTAAAGCTCTTTTGTCTCCATCACCCTGACGCCCCGTGCAGTAACAGGACACCGAGCAAGGAGCAAAATGCTGATAAAGCACAGGGTCCACCGGGTGAGCATGGTGGGGACATCGGAGAGCGATGACCTCAGCAGATGTTGCTTTTCCCCTCCACCTCCCTGCCCCGAGACCTCCTGAAACCAAAGGCCCAGGAATTTCTAAGGCATCCCTGCAGTACGGGAATGCTCTACCTGCTCCGCTCCTCCAGCATGGGTGGCCAAGCCTGGGGGTCCCACAGGAGTCGCACTCACCGGTGCCGCACGTGGCGGTGCACGTGGTCCAGGAGCCGAAGCGCCAGAGGAACTCCGCCTGCTCGATCTCGTTGTGGCTGTGGGCCGGGCGCTGGATGGTGTACTGGTACCGCACGCCGGGGTTGGTCTCCTGAAACAGCAGCTGTGGGGAGACAACGGGCGTCAGGGAGGTGGCTAGTGCAGAGCCGCCGGGGCTGGCCATTGCACCCCAGGGCTTTTCAGGAGACAAGCACCTGCCTAGCACAGCCACAGAGATGTCATTCTCCACCTGGCTCTGTACCAGGGCTGCACTCCGGCACCCCAGCAGCAGACGAGCTTTTTGGAAATGGGGTAGAAAATGGCCAAAGCAGTGTAGGAGCAGAGAAGCTGCCCCTGCTTAGAGCGTTGGGCTTGCGGAAATGTCAGATGATAATAAAAAACTAACAGTGAGAGTATCAAGAACCACCAGGACTTTGGTTTTATGTCTCCCCGATGAAGAGCCTGGAAGGATTCCCCTGTTAATCCCGGCCAGTATCACTGCCAAATGCAGCCCCATCCAAGGACCTTCTCGAGGTTCAGTACGGTGAAAGGCCCAGGATGGCCAGATGTCCCCTTCCCTGCAGCTGGAGCCGGGGAGGAGGTTTTGCATGTGCCACCACTGGCCCCAGCCCAGCCTGGGGTCTGCAACACGCAGGGCAGGAATGACCCTCCCGCCGGTCGGGAGCCTGCTAAGCCACGCTGCCTCTCCATCACTCCTCCTGGACTCTCAGCGAGGGATGTTACAGCTGGAGGGAGGTTCTGGCAGTCCTTTGGGATGGTAGCAGAAGGAAGGGAAGGGAACAGCAACAAAAGTCCAGGCCCTCAAAGGAGAAATCGAATCTCCTCGCCTGTGCGTGTCCCAGCGAGCTGCAACCCTCCAGCAGCCCCCCTGGTGAAGCACTGCAGCACATCTCGACTCGAGACACCGGCTGCGTGTCAGTCCCCGTTCGCGCCTCCAACCTGCCACTGGTGTGTGCCCCGGCAGCATGGGGCGAGTGGCTTGACCTCCCTGGGCTGCAGCCTGCCCTGCCCCACGGCTGGGGGCACCCCCACCCCGCTGCGACACCCCTCACGCAGGGGACAGAGGGGCTGGGGCAAACAGGACGGGGTCGCTGGCAGCGAATGCCAGCGATGGCTGATGGTGGCATTCACCTGAGCGAACTTCATTAATTGCTCCCCACTTGAAAGGCGTTCCTGCGGCTTTCAACACGCACCAAGCGGCTCCTGCGGTCGACACAAATCCTGCCCAAAGCACCTCCCACACCAGCGCTGGGCAAAGGCTGGGAGTTTAACCTTGTTTTTCTTAGCCTAAGCGCTCCCATTATTGCTAAAGCTTTGTTGCTCTTGCAGCTTTGGTGGGAGCGAGGGCATCCTTCCAAAACCTCTTCATGAATATTGAAACATTTTTGTTCAAAAGGTTGTAATTAGGTTACGAACCCCAGAAAGTGAATTGCGGGTGCTGAGCGCGCCAGCGTTGCCGTTAACAGCAGCACTCGGCGGCAGCAGAGCCTGGGGTCCCACTCAGGTTTCTCCCTGAGCCCCTGCTGAAGGAGAGGCAAAAGGGGACATGGCTGTGCGCGTGGCTGGGCTCCCGGCCTCCGCAGAGGGGCTGACGCTCGGGCAGAGAGCATCGGGCTGAGCCACGATTGCCGGGGGATCCCGAGGGTCCGTGGGACATGCCTCTGTGGCGGTCACTGCCTCTACGACACACTTTGCACACCAGGGAATTTCAGCCCGGTGCCGGCTGTGCCAGCGCCTGTGGGACAATTCCCACTGGCTTCTTGCGGGAAGCCTGGCCTCTCGGGCAGCAGGATGTTGGCTCCTGACAGCTTTGCATTAAGTGGCAGATCCCTCGCTCCTCACCACCCTGGTGGCCATTCCTGGGGGAAGGAGCTGCAGAGCCAGGATCAGCGGCAGCAGTGAGCAGCTCCCAAGGGACCCGCCTGGCCCCGAGCCCCCCGCACCATGCAGCCTTCCCACCGCCCCCCCGCTGGCAGTTATAACCCCCGCAAAGCTCACTGAAATATAAAGCCATGCTGAAAAGTAATCCCCCAGGCAACTCTTTTCCATGGATACAAGGTGAAAATTAAGAGAGTGGGATTGGTTTTCAAATTAAGGCAATTTCCAGATAAGCCCCGGCACTGCCGCTGCGGCAGCGGAGGAGGGGATTAGCAACAGTCGACTTGGGCTGGGAGGAAAAGTGTTTGTGGGATGTGTGAACTTGAGAAGGGGCTTCCCAGGGAGCCGGGGCAGCGGCTGGGGACTTGGAGCAGAACCGGCCACGGGCAGCTGCGCAAGCTTGGGGACACAAATCTGGGACAAAAACAGCCTCTCCTGCCAGCCCCGAGGTAAAAGGACCATGGGGTTGGACAGGTCACGTAGAAATAAATAACCCCTGAAGTTCATTCCCTGCTCCCCCAGTGCCTGCTCTGCACTGCTGGAGGCAACCCCGGATGGGAGCAGGAGATGGGCAGATGCTCTCCTCCCGTCCACAGCTCTGCCATCGTGGAAACTCACTGCTGCAATGCAATTTTTTTCGTTTTAATGTTGTTTTTTTTTTACTATGTGGTTAACCTCTTCTGCCCAGAGCCTGGCAGGCAGAGCGGCAGGTCCCGGCTGCCCTCCCCTGCCCTGGGGACACCAGGCGGCATCGCTCCCCCCTGAGGCTCACCTCCTCAAAGCCTTGGGGCTCTGAGGAACAACAATGACTTCTGACTCATTCTGGGGAGGGAAGGAGCTTTACAGAAATCCCCACATAAAGAAAAAAAAAAAAAAAAAAAAAAGAGTAAAACTTGAAATTTCTAGTTCTTACAGAGGATTTCAAATGTTCCTTTTCGATTTTTACCTTCTGCCTCAAGGGCTTTTGCAAGGAAGAAGAGCCTGACCCTGGGCAGCACCACCCGGGTTTGGCACAGGACCCCACGGGCATAAGGCAGTGCAGAGGGGGACACTGCGCCGCTGGGCGCATGGCGCTGCCGAGGGGTGCCGGTGGGCCACCCTCTGCCACCACGCACAGCACCACGACGGCTCCCAGTGCCCTCCGCCTCCACTGACTGCTCCAGCCCTGCCAGAAGCACTGCAGGCTCTTCCCCTCTCTCGATAAGATATGGGAGAAGTCTCAGGAAATGGGCTCTTTCTCCTCATGCTCTCTCTGCTGTGTAAATATTGTGAGGAATGCTGCAAAGGGGACAAGGCTTTGCTGGAAGTGGCGTGGGCTGGAAACACACCCTGGGCCGGCAGCGCATGCTCAGCTGCTCCCAACATTGCTCCAGAGAAACATGCTCAGCAAGGAGATGCACAGACCCAGCCCATGGACAGCAGGGAAGTGCCACGACAGACCACGGCAGCTCCACCCCTGCATGGGAAGGCAGGAGATCCGGCGGCTCTGTCCCCCTCATCCTCCCCACTCCACATCCCAACTACCAGAAGATCCCGGACCATACCTGGATCCACACAGGCTCCACAGTGGGCCCCGGGGAGGTGAGGTTCTCCCAGTTTCCTGTCCTCTTGTAGGTGAAGGTGGTGCCCGCCACCCTGTAGTCCCCATTCCACTGGATGGTCCAGCCACCATTCAGGAAATACTTCTCCGGGTCCTCGCTCCGCAGCGCCAGAAAATTCCCGGCTTCTGCAACTTCTTCAATCCGAATCTCCCGCGCTCCCACAGGGATAATCCCAATATCGACGTAACCTGGGAATGGAACCAAGCATTGGGTTTGGGGGAGTCAAAGATGGGCAGAGACGATCTGTGCGCTTGGATGGGTGCCAGCATCATGCCGATCCTTACACCTCTGTAGGGCACCAGTGGGTGCCAAACCCCGCTGGCACTGAGCCCAGCTGCGTTCCCTGTGGGGAGCCTCCGTCGCCAAGCAGGACTTTTCCCACAAGGGCACTGGGAAGGCCTTTAACACACTTTCAATGTGCCCTTGTCAACCCAAAAAATCCTCTTAAACCTCTGCAAACTGGCTCCATCATGCACAGATTTGTTTCCATGCCTTTAGACACAAAGAGTAGTTAGGGGGCGTTTTTCTTCCGAGCAGGAAGTAGAACGGCAATGCTGCGTCTCCCCATGTTACTGCTTGGATCTTGACCCATACAAATTGACAAGTCATGATTAAAAACCGTGCTGCGAATGAGCAGCAGCAGCGAGCCCGGCTCCGAGTGGAACAGGCACCTGGTGTTCTGGGGACAGAGCCGAGCACCCTTACCCAGCCCCTCGCTGTCCTCGAAGGTCTTCTTGACGGTGTGGCAGGTGGAGCCGTCCCCGTGGCAGACGCCGCACCGGTCCTCCACCGCGTTGGAGTCGATCTCGTAGTCGCAGCCCACGTTCTGCAAGGCAGCCCCGTCAGCCGCCCGTGCCTGCACCCCTGCCCGCCCCAGCCTCGCACCACGCCATCGGCTGCCGGCGCGGGACGAACGAGGGAGAGATGCAACGGTCCTACATGGTGGGAAATAAGGAACATGGGTGGGAGAGTGGGGCGAGCTGGAGTCTTTTTGCAGGATGGACGGCGATACAGATGCCTCGGCTGCAATACGGGTCTCTCTAACGTATACTTATGGTCCTGGCATCCTGTTCGTACGCAGTGAGGAGCACAACCCACATCTCATTTGTACCTTTTCCAACCCGAGTACCTGGCAGCAGAGCCTGTCAGCACACATGACAGGCTGAGCCGAGCAGTGGGAGATGCCCTCCCTGGCCAGCAGCCAGAGCAACAGGCCACACATCACAGCTCATTTGTAGGGAGCTTCCATGAAATTAAAATAACAATGCAGAACGAAGAACAAATCCCAGCCCTGCAAGAGGCTGCCGAGCCAGGGGAAGCATCTCGGTCGCTGCAGGTCAGACCTACGGCCAGCGGCACCGGCCACACTGGGGATGCAGGGCTGGGCTGGGCATCTGCTCTGCGCACCCTTTTATATCCCCAACCTTATTTTCAAGTGAAACTGTTCTTCCTTTATTTCCTTGGGTTTGTGCTCTATTTCCTTGGAGCCAGCAGAAGCTGAAATATGGCTCATGGAAACAAGAAAAGCTCTGGGCGGTGAATGACAAAACGCGTGAGCTCAGCCCGGTGGTGCCTGCCAAAGCGGAGACAGGACTCACCTAAGGGATGGCTCACGGCACCCACCTGCCTTTCCCTGGGCACGGGGGGTCTTTGGGCTCCCTCCCCTCAGGGCCCTGGCACGGGACCCACCTTGCAGATGCCGTTGATGCACATGTCGCGGCTGGCATTCATCTCGTAGCACGGCGTCCCGTCAATGACGGCGTCCCGCAGCTTTTCTGCAAAGTATTCGTCCTCTGGCCGGCAGTGCAGCTCGCAGGGGTTAACTGGGAAACCCAACAGGCAGAAACTAAACCCGAGCAGCTGGGGGCCACATAACCAGCTCCAAATACGTAAATTAACCCTGCAAGCCCAGCCATAATTAAAATACAGCATAAATACGCTGCAAGGCCAATCTTGCAGACAGCAAAATCAAGCTGTTAGCTTGTGTTTCAGGTTTTTCACTGGGGCTGCAGGCAGAAAGCCAGCAGCAGGCTTTGCCCTCGACTCACTGTTGTTGGGCACTGGCGTCCACCTGTAGAGTTTCCCTTTGTAGAGCATGGGGTTGAACTGGCTGCACTGGACCTGGCGGAAGGACGGCTTGTCGAGGGGACACGGCCTGATGTTGCAAATCCGGAACCGCTTCCGCTCCCCCAGGCAGTACCTGCCCCCATACTTTGGTCTGTTTGCAGGAGGAAAAGGCAAAGTCAGGGAATCACAGAAGGATTTGGGTCAGAAGGGACCTTAAAGCCCATCTCGTTCCACCCCCTGCCCTGGGCAGGGACACCTCCCACTGGACCAGGGTGCTCCAAGCCCCGTCCAACCTGGCCTTGAACCTCCAGGGATGGGGCAGCCACAGCTGCTCCGGGCAACCCTGGCCAGGGGCTCCCCACCCTCACTGTAAAAAAATTCTTCCTGAGATTTAATCTAAATCTACCCTCTTTCAGTCTAAACCTGTTATCCCCTGCCCTATCAAAAAAAGACCTACCACACACAAGGGGAAACTCCCTTTTTACTCACAGCTAAGGGAGGGTGGTTTTGTACCTGCCCCTAAGGTTTGATCTCATAAAGTCGGGTCAATCCTGAGCACACCTGGAGTCAACAGGGAGCTCTCCCAGTTACGCACATCGCTCTGCTGCACTGTTCATGGAAGGAAGCTGGCTACGAACCCAACATCCACCCCAGCACCATCCCCACTCCACGGAGCATGCTTTTGAAACACGTGAAAATCACGGCCCACGTCCTTCTTCTCCAAGTGCCTCCTGGACCAGCTCCCTGCTGCAGCTGTCGGGCTGTGCTACGGGACCACGCAGGGCGAGACCACGGACCAAAGGCAGCTTTTGCTGAGTGCCAGCTCTCAAGCCGGATTAGCTATGTCTTGGGTCTCGTCCCTCTTGACAGTCTCTCCTCAATGTTGGAAGCATGGCCAATTAGATAGGTCTAGAGTCCGATGCTATAAAAGCAGTTATTCAAGTCAGGTGTCAGCAGCAGCGTTCTCGTCTGGAGCCCTCCCACCTCCTGCAGCTGCAGCCGGGCACCCTTCCCTGAGGATCATCCCAGGCACCACGGCTGACGAGCGGCCAGTGCTCCCGCGAGCCAGGCCAGCCAGGTGCCCGATCCACGGCTGCTCTCCATCCTGCCTGGGATGCGCTGCCGACCCTGCTCCTCGACTGCCCAAGGGAACGGCAAGCTAGACTTGTTAAAGCAAGAGGGACTTTGAAAGCAACAACAGGTTTTTCTCAGAGGCCAACAGCCTCTCAAAATACTGCCACCACCTCCTGACCCTTGCCTTTTCCTTTAGTCACAGCACCCTCCATGGCCCACGTCCCCATGACCTCATGAAAATTACTTTTCCCCTCATCAGTTAAGTCGGGGCACACTTTGCTGGAGAGAATAAAGTTAATTATTATTTTAGGGTTGTGTTTACATACCCTGCCCTGAGGAAATGCCTGAGGGAGGAGGACTGCCCAGCACTCACATTTGTTCACTCCATCCAAAAGGCAGAGCTGAAGATTTACCTACAGTGGCCAAAGCAAACAACTGCCCGGGGAAACTCTCCTGCTTTTCCAGTGCTTGCTCTCCTGCCTGCCCGCAGCTGTGTTTAAAACACTCCATAAACTACAACTGCACTTCTGCCACAAAACTCATGTCAAACACAAACCCAGCTCTTGACCTGGAACCAAGATTACACAGTGCTTCTTTTAACACCTCAATAGCACGTGCTAAAAACAATGCGCCCAAGGAAAAAGCTGGGCAGGCAGCACAGCTGGGCTCATTAGAGCGCTGGCTCCTGTAGCTTTCAGAGCTCCTCGAGCCATTGAAAAGCAATTTTGCCGCTGGCAAATTGGTCACGAAGCCCCTTTCTCTCCCTGTCCCAGGGCACTCCAGCACCTGGGGGCTCTGGCTGAACCCAATACAACAGCGATTTGGTGACAAAGGGGACATCTGGGGAGCAGATGGGTTAGCCCAGAAATCATGGGATGGACAAGGTTGCTCCTCCATCAGTGCCCAGATGCTTCCAGGCAAAAGCCAGTGCTGGCTGCGGGGAGGCAGCCTCCGGCTGGGCACAGAAATGACTCAGGGAAAGCAACAGGGTGATAAACAGCAACAGGATTTTTCAAAACGACTCTGGATCAGGCTCAAAGAACACCTTTTTTCCTTTTCTGCCACTGAAGGACACTGGATATGTTTTACATCTACAAGCGTGGAGTCTTTGCTCTTTGTTTGAGTCCTATTGCAACCACTCTCTGCCTGCACAGAGCAGGAGGGACTTATCTGTGGCAGTAGACAGAGCAAACTCTGCCCGTCTAGAGGCTTTCTCTGCCCAGCCTGCTGGCTGACCCTGGGAAATGAATCCCTGAGGTGTTTCAAAAGCACATCGTTCCCACTGATAACTGCATAATGGCACAGTCTCGCATGCAATGCAGACAGGGGTAGGACCACAGTGGCCAGACCACGGTCCCCGCCTTTATGGGGCGGTAAGGAAACGTTGGGTTCCTCTCCTAAATGGGGTCCCCGCACGAGCTCCGGGGGAGTGAGGCTGCGCTTACGTGGGGCTGCTGCACTGCCTCTCCGCGCTCTGCACGCCCGCGCCGCAGCTGCGCGAGCAGGCTGCCCACGAGCTCCAGGAGCCCCAGCCGCCGTCGATGGCGTCAGGCCGGTAACCCACGGGCACGCACTCGCCGTTGAAGCACCACTGCAAAGGGACAGGCCAGAAGAAGAGAAACAAGGTTTAAGGATGCAATAATTGATGTGCAGTCGGACAGCCTGACCGCGGGGAGCACTGAAGCCCACACCCGTACTGCCCGGTGAAAATCCATGCTTCACTTGCATGGAAGTGCCTGGGGATCAGCCGGGCTCTGCCAGAGCCCAGCACACCTCTCCACTTGGAGATGCTGGGCTGTTCGAGTATTTGCCCAAGGCAACATACCCCAACCTCCACCGAGACCCCCCAGCAAGGGGATTCCCAGCCTGATGTCAGCCCAGAGGGAAGAGCCAGTGAGGCACAGCCACGGACAAAGGCATGGCGGGAGGTTTCGCGAGAAACCTCGGTTAAGCCCAGGGTCACCCCAGTGCTCTGGGGCCAGGGCTTGGGGAGGGGACACTGACCCTAACCAGGAGAGACATCTACAAATATTTTTAGAACTCTCCCGTTTAATGCCACCTTGAGCAGGAAACCCCTGTTCCGGTATGTCACCCATGCAAGGGTGACCAGAGCTGGCTGCCGACAGCTGGTCCCCTCCGCACCCCGTGCAGCACCCGCCGAGCCACCGCGGGCACTGCTGGACCCTCCGTGCCCCAGAGCAGGGAGAGGCGTCTCCCCTGCGGGCAGGCAGGTCCCAGAGACAAGCATCCGCCACCGCGGCAGCCGGAGAGCAGAACAAGCCTCCTGCTCTCCCGCCGTGGGAACTGCGGGTTTCACCTTCTTAAAGCATTTTCAGCTTCACTGGAGCCAGTCCCCCCCCAGCAGCGCTGGGTGTTTGACCAGAGCGAGGGCAGTGAGGTGCGCCCGTCCCCACGTGCCAGAGCCTGGGAAATTCCGCTGTGTGCAGGACAAGGAGTCTCAGCTCCCCATTACCTTGTTCTCCCCGCATGCCGTGCCGTCAACGGCAGCATCCAGCTTAGAGTGGCACGTGTTCCCCACCGTACACCACAGCGTGTTGCAGACGCTCTGCAAAAAACACAGTTGCACAAGGACAGGGTTACTGCACCGGCCAACTCATCGGCACAAATTTAACTTGCAGGGAGGGGATGGCCCCGTGCAAAGCCCCCGCCCCAGACAGCCTTTCAGAGCCACGGGAGCCCGTGGTGTGTCGGGGAGGACCCTGGCTTACATCCATGTCATCACAGAAGGTGGAGTAGGGGCCGTACTGCAGCCGGCACTGGTGGCCCACGTCGTAGAGGACACCCGGGGGCACCAAGGGGTAGTCCATCACCTCCCGGGCAGGGGGATCATCCAGGCACAGCCCCCAGCCCCGGCTGAAAGAGAGAGGTCAGAGCGGCATCACCACCGGTTCAGAACACTCCAGCAGCTGCTAATGGAGGAACCGAACAGCTCATTAATGTCCCACCGCGATGAGAAGCCACTAGCGTTGCCAGCTGGTACGGCCCTGGCTCTCCAGTCAGCCCTGGAGCCGCCCCAGCATCCAGGTGGGCACGTGTGGGCACCTGCTTTTCGGGGTGGGGGCCGGCTCCCGGAGTGATCGCCCCACTGCCCCGGGCACGGCGGGTTATAGGGAAGGCGAAAGGGCAAAGGCAGCAGCAACTCTGTGCAGCTGCCAGGCCAGTGCCTTCTCGCTGCCTTCTCCCCACCGAGGTGCTCCTGTCCCTGTGACAGAAAGCCAGAAATGTCATTTTCCCTGGGAATAATCCCCGAGATTTTAGCTTTGTGACCAGGTCATCAGCTCAGCCCTCAGTCGGGGCCCCGCTTTCGCCATTCACGGTGAAGGGTTTCACTGAACAAACATTTCATTGCTGAGAAACAGATGCTGTCCCTGCGTTCCGGCATCACGCTGACCCCAGAACTGTCTCCACAGAGAGCACAACCCTCGTGTCAATGTCCTGCTAATAGTAATAAAGTAGATTGTCAGCAGCAAAACACACTCAGCCTCGTATTTGCGGCTACAAACAGTGCTCAAACTGTGCTGGACAGGACGCCTTCAGAAAAAGAGATATTAAAACTGAGCCGTCAAGGCTGCCCGTGGCAGGCAGCCAGGCTGCAGGAGCCGCGAGGGACGCTGCTGCCGCCTCCCTCTGCTCCAAGGGTTCTGCTCCGATACTTCACAATACACAAGAAATTGTCACTAGTTTAGCTTTCAGTGTTGATTTAAACAAACTTGTTTCCAGCGAGGAAAAGTGTCTGGCGAGGGTTTCTCAGCAGATTAGATTACTTCGGCTTGTTGTGATTAGGAACAGGTCTAAATTAACTTGAAACAAGATTCCTTTTTACCCCAAAGCAGCAGCACAGAAACAAGGGCCAGCAGCAGGGGAGAGCGCCTGCTCTGGGGTGCTGGCAGCGCCACGGGGCGATGCCCGGCAGAACCAGCACCCTCTCCTCCTCTCCCCACCCCCACAGTGAGGTCCCCACCAGACACCCACAAACAGCTCGCTCAGCTGGAGATAGCCCTGTAAAATGCCACATATATATATCTTTATAAGCAGCTCCCCATCGGAAAAATCAGGAAACAGGTTGCTTTCAGCAGCTCAGGGGCTCCAAAGTCTGTGTTCCCAAGTCCCCAACAGCAGGAGCATCCTGCCTCTCCCAGCCCAGCGGGAGGGAGGGATCGATCGCCGCACGGATGGGCTGAAGTGTGGCTGAAGCAGCTGGGTGCAGCATCACGGTGCAGCGTGTTTCAGGCACACAGGGAAGTCACTGCATTGCACTTCCAGAGGTATTTCCTTTACCTGCTGGTGGAAACCACTTTAACAGAGTACTTTAAAAATTGACAGAATGACATCTTTACCAGGGAAAGTCCAGGTTTAAGCACTGGGCTCCTGCAGGAGCTACACGCATGACACTGGTGCTCTTCTAGACTAGTTCACCAACCGCCTATTCAGGCACCAGCACACGGGGCCCCGCGCGTCACCCCACTTCTGGCCCTCCGATCTGCTGGAGGCACTTTCTGCCTTGCCCCAGCTTACGGGAGAGGTCTCTGTCCCAGTACAGGGGATGATTTAGATCTGCTCCCAGCTTTCCAGTGTTATGTTCAAAATCTACTTCTTCATTAAATATTTTACAGTCGTCCTACTGGTCTCTTCAATTGGACAAAACACATTACCAGGCCAGCAAAAATTGGCATGAGTTTCCCTCTGGCTTTGCAGGGATACGCAATAAACCACACTCTGCAGTAAAAATGCACAGGGGGCTGCGCTGCGGCTGCCTATTTCAGTCTGTTCGTTAACGAGCTGGATGATGGAGTAGATGGTATGATGATTAAATCCCCATATGTGAGCAGGCTGGGAGGATCTGCAGATACATTTAAAAGTAGGATTAAAATTCCAAAAGCTCTCAGAGAACTGCAGGAAGGATCCAAAAATCCAGGATGGAATTCAACAAAAACAAAGGCAAGGATTGGAGCTTGGGAAGAATCAGCTGCACAAACAGGGGACCCGGCAGAGCTGGCAGCGGAGCGATGCCGCAGACAGGGCTGGAGAAGACCAGCCCTCCCACACTCCGGGAAGGTGGGGATCAGCTGGAAGCAGCCCATGGGAGGATGATGGATGAAAACCTCCAGCGCTGCGCAAAGACGCTGAAGAAGTGATTGTCTGATCTAGAGAAAGACCAAAGGGAGGCGAGACAGCCTGCAGCTGTGCCAAGGCTGCTGCCGAGATGGAGGGAGGCTGTTCCCCCCGTCGCGTGCGTGTGGTGCAGGCAGGGCACCCATGGGACACCCGACCCTGTTTTACACGGGTAATCCCCAAGCTGGGCTGGGAAAGAGCGCACGTCACAGTGAGGGGCGGAGAGCAAAGAGCTTTACAGCATCTTCCGAGGGTTAGAGGGAAAAATCAGGGAACACCAAAAAGGGCTCATCCCGGTCCGGAGCAGGGAGCAGCAGAGTGGTGCCCCTGCCGCAGGAGCACCATGGCCACCCGCCCCGTGCCAACCCCCCTCAGCCTGAACACGGATGCTCCTTCCCTCGGGCATCGCCACCGCAGCAGGGAGGTGACCTCTTCCATTGCCCCCGGGTGTCTGAGCGGAGCCGACCCACAGCCTCACCAACAGGGTCCCCCAGCCCCGGCTGCTCCCCAGCCTGACCAGCAGCACCGGGGCCATGCCGCTGTCAGAGATGTGAACCATTTTCAGATGCTTAAATGTTGGCAGCATTTGTAAAATAATAATCTTTCATAAAATAATAGTCTTTCGTAAAATAACCACCATCATCATCATCTGAAAGTGCTTGTGTTTTAAAAAAATATGAGGTCTGTTCCAAGCACATCTAGCAACCCCAGGTCAGCAGGGTCTCATTTTCTGGCTCACTCCTGCCTGTTCTCCTGCCAACATCGTATTACAACGCACTTATGTCTGTGCTGGCAACGGGCCTCTCTCTCGCCTGGGGGATGTCGCAGCCGGCTGAAGATGCCTGCCGGGCTCTGCTCCACTCTTAAGGAAGGGCTGCCCCTTCTGGGGGGAGCACGGAGACCAAAACCCAACTGGAGAAGCATCCAGCTGCTCTGTTTCTTCCCCACCACAGCTCGTAGCAGCCCAAGGTCATTGCAAGCAGGAAATTCTTAATCCAAAAGTGAAGGTTAAAAGCAGAGGGCCAAGAACATTGAAGATATGAGAAAGATCCGTTCCACCAAAAGCCATAAATCAACAATAATCCACCCTGCGTGGGGGCCAAGCCCACACGTTCCAGGCTGGGACTGAGAAATGAGAGCTCAGCCCCAGGCAGCCTCCCCGCCACGTAACTGCCAGTCCCTCGCCCAGCTCGCCCCATCCCCGTTTCTTGCCATCGCTCTCACTGTTTTCCTGTAGCAAGGAAGGAAAATGTTTCTCCAGTGCAAGACACTGGCTGACAAATGTAAATCTCTGGGCCGCGTTCCTAGGAACTTAATAACAACAGGCTGGAAAATCAGCTACGGAGTGCTAAAAATAAACAAATACATGGAAGAATTTGGCTCAGTCTCATTTCCTCACGTGACGCCTCCTGCCTACAGGCAAACATCATCTGCGCCTTGTGCAACACCGAAGAAAACTGCACAGAGCCTCGAAGAAAACCGCTCTGGCTTTATTTGTTCAAGCCACAACCCCCCTGCCAGACCCCTGCCCCGAGCCACCCCCAGCACCCGCCAGCGAGGAAGAAGAGGAAGGGAGGACTTACTCGAGGAATCGTGTGATGTACTCCCGGCTGCAGCGGGACCAGGTGAGTGGGGACGTGTCATACAGGAGCTGTGGAGACATGATGAAAGGTCTTTTCCCAACTGGCTCACAGTCATTGCTGCTTCCATCATGCTGAATCCCAAAACTGTGTAAGAGCACAGTCCCACAAAGGAGAGGTGAGCCGCACGCCGCTACAACCGCGCAGCCTCTCTGCCTTCAGCGCAAAGACACGCGACACCAGCCACCGCAAACCATCCCAGCTCCGCAGGGACTCACTCGGTCATTAACAGGACCGGGGGATGTGGCCATGTGGGATACTTTAGTGATACTAGGAACACTGCCCTGAACTTTGCCCCATGCTTTTATGTCAGCTTTTTTACTGAAAACTCAGCCAAGAAGAAAGTAATGAGACTATTGAACAAGATCAAGGTAATTAAACTTACTAGGTACGTGGTTTTACCATACAAAGAAGTCTATTATGAACTGTGACACTGAAGTGATCTTGTCAAAATTTAATTGAAATTCGGGCAAGTAAAATTCTGTTGCTGATTCTATACAGAGACCCTGTTCTAAAACTACTTAATGGGCAACCCTCTTCTCCAAAGCCTTCAGCATCAGCAACACAGGACAATATACAAATGCACTTTGTCCAGGTCGCCTCAGATTACGTGATTTTCACTGAACCTGGGGCAGCCAAAAACTTAACTCTGAAACAGAACTCCAGGGTAAATTCCCCCGGGAGCAGAGGACGGTTTGCACCAGTGAGGAACCCGCTCAGCAATCCTCTCCCAAGTTCTACCCATGCCTTCTCAAGCCCTGACTGAGCAGCGCAGAGGACAGAGGTCAGAGGAGAGGAGGAAGCCGGTGGTACCTGTGTCCGAGCTCATGGGCCACGGTGAAGGCCAGGGGCAGTCCCGTGTCCTCGTTGATGTTGCAGCTCCTGTGGGGCTGGCACATCCCTGCCACGTGGGACAGACCCAGGGTCTCGCAGGGCCTGTTCATCGCTGCGCAGATGTCCTTCCTTGGGCGACGGAGACAAGGAACACACAGACACAGAGCAAAGAGGGGGTTTGAAAGTGGCAGGACCCAACACGAGGTGCAGGAAGGAGCACGGAACGCATCCCATTCCGTGCAGGAAGACACGGACACTGGCCAAACAGAAGCGAGAATGGAGATATCCAACGTCTTTCTGCAATGGAAAGATTTACGACCTTTCCTTTACCCTTTATTCTCCCAGTATCCCCAGCTTATTATTAAGCCTGATTAATGGGAACTGCTAGCCAGCCTGGCTACATCTATTCCATTGTATAAATAAAGCTGATGCTGGGGATAATCGTGCAATTACTACATTGCTCGGGGAAGCACATCCCAGGGGTGCTGTGGTCCAGGGCAAAGGAGCTCCAGCCACCCAGGAAGAACAACTCCATTGAAGTACACGGCCTTAAGTGTCTTATTTATGCTACAAAGCAAACTTCCTAAAGAAGATAAAACTGTTGTGGGTTATGAATCATCACACAACCACCCCGCTACTGCCAAGAGCCAAGCTGCTGCAGCCTGAAACCATCAAACGTTCTGACTGCAAGGTACATAAACTTGGCCAGAGGCACGAATTCCTGCGAGCTTCATGGGAGGTCAGGGGCCTTCACAGAGGCTCCTCTGCCAATCCCAGCATTAGCCTCCAAGTGAAAAGGAGAGTTAATCCCTGTGTACATCTCCTGGGAGGATCCAGCCATTCTGGGGCTTGGCAATAGGGCCATGGTGAAAACCTGGTTTGGAAACCTCAACTGCTAGTTAAACCGAGAGCCGTCTCCAGTTTTAAACCTGAGATTTGAGCCCAGTTCCAGCCATTAGGATCAGGTTTTCTTCAGATTTCATGTTACCTATCCTATGTGCAGGCGCCCAGTCAGGGCTCAGGCATGGAGAGCAAGATTCCAACAGCTCCCACCGAGATGCTCCTCTGGCAGCCGACAGACGTGCTCCTGGCTGCCAGCGTGGCACCTACAGCATCAAGTGAGTGCACGGGCACAATACCTGGTGAGCAGGACTGCGACGTCGTGATGCAGGGGATGGGAATCTCCTTTAACGTTGATGCTCTTCTGCCATTTGCAAAAGCTTTTCAAGGTGTTGTCCGCGTGGTGGGAGATTTTCAGATCCTCCTGCCAACATAATTAAAAGTCTGCTGTCATACTGCTGCCAGATCGGTTTGGGGTTTAGGATGCATTGGGGAGGGGTCTGATCTCAGACAGATCAGAGCGAAACCAGGAGTAACTGCCATCCAGATGGAATTGCTCCATATTTATAGGTTGTAGGGTGGGTGGGAATACAGTCCTTTTCTGCTTTCTTTTCATCTGTGATTCAACTGAAACATTAAATAAATCATCCGATAATGGGCGTTAAGAAATACTGTGGGAAAATACCCTGTCCTGGCTGATGGAGAAGGACGCAGCTGGGGACAACGTCTGAGCGGCATCGGGCTCCCCAAGAGCCACCGCTGCAGCTGGGAGCACAAACAACCAGCGATTCACTCCCTCCGCTACCGGTGGCGATGCTGAGTTATCCTGAATTATTACAAGAATCAGACTGTGCAGCTTCTCTGACCATGCCATCCCCTTGACCGTCCCCAGCCCTTTACCAGGGCTGCAGCCCCCGCAGAAGACAAGGAAGCAAGGCACGAGCATCTGCATTTATCCTATGGCAAACTCATCCAGGCCACGCAAGCAGTGCAAGAAAGAGCTCAGGGGCTTTCAAGGCCAGCTCCCGGCTCATCGCAACTGGCTGCCGGGAGGGAAGGGTGAGTCACCCTGTTTGCTTTTTACCTCTTCGTCCTCCAGCAGGATGAGTCGCACTATGGCAATGTTGATGGGGTTCCCGATGCTGGCGTGGTGGAACAGACCCGCCACCTGCAACACGCGAAAGGCAAAGAAATAAAGCCCGAAAGAAAGACCTTGCCCTGTGACGCTGCTGCTGGTAAGTACATCTGCAGGGGAACGTCAGCTTGAAGGGAAGCTACTGGAGGTTGTTGACAACATCTCAGGGAATTCTCCAAAATGAAAGACAGGACCAGATGCAGACTTGCACCAAAAGGAGTGAGTTTGAGGATATCCATTTAAAATTGATATCATCTGTGTAGCACATTGAAACTCAACCAGAAATGCCCAGGGGAACACCTCTGCTTCCACTCCCCAATAGATGTGTTTAACATCTCAAAGGAAGCGTCTGGGTGCCTCCACCAACCCCCAGAAACCCAGGGGTGTTACTGAGCTCCTCTGCCCAATCCCACCCTCTCTGGTCACCAACCAAAGCCCTCTTCTGAAATGCGGATAGGTGCTACTACGCAGCAGGAGAGCAAACAGACTAAACCAACTCACGCTGACCTACCTGCTTGTCTTATGGCACCAGCAACGCCCCCCCAGATTCCTAGTGGACACCCCCACAACCTTCACTGCCCTCAGCGGCACCTTCACAGGAAAGCCCTTCACATCTCTCCCACTAACCAGGCCGGTGCCGGCACTGGCTCCAACAGCAGCTGCCCCGGAGCCTCCCCCAGCAGGCATGGCCAGCGCCTGGTTCGAGGGAGCCTGAGCCAAAGATCCCATGTCCCTGTGGGTCTCCTCCTGCGAGGAGGTTTCCTGACCACGCAGGTGGTGGCGGGTGGCCTTCGGGCAGGCTGCGGAGTGGTTTCAGCTCCAGCTGTGTCCCCGTGCCCAGCTGCCTGCTCAGACCACCTCCCTTCCCTGGAGCATCCCTGCCCTCGGGGTATCCCCCTGGGAGGCCAGTTATCCCTTATCCATCCCCACAGTGGGAAGGAGAAGGGAACAGCCCTTGAGCCCATGGGGAAGGTGACACCGCTGCATGCTGAGTCGCTCCTGTCTGCAAGGAGATTTTGGCCTGGGCCTTGCCCACACCGACCCGCAGGGGACGGAGCCCTGAGCGACGCCGAAGAGCCAACGCGTGGGCGGGAACAGCCCGTCTGGTGAGAGGTTTGCGGAGGTCCCACCAGGGATGAATCCTGGCAAGCCCAGTGGTCTTTATGTCTCATAGCCACGTCCCCAGGGACCCGGCCGCTCTGCCGTTGGGAGGACCAGGACTCACCATGTTCATGACGGTCAGCACGTACTTCTCTATGTTCTCGCTCCCATGGTACTCTATCATCTTGGTGTCTGCCACCACCAGCGTTTCCACCCACTTCTCCTTGCTGATGGAGCGCTGCTTTATTCTTCTCTTCCTGTGCTGCTTCTGTTCCCATCTTTCCCTCCGCTTCTCAAACCTCTCCAGACTTTCCTGAGATTCTGAGGGATCAGAGGGGAAAAGACTTTTTTTTCTTCTTGATAAAACATCTGCAACATTGGTAAAATATCATCAAGGCCTTTTTTTTTTTCTTTTTTAATTCAAAGAAATAACCTTTTGGTGTTGAGGAGGTGGCCCACACTTAGACCTAACACCTATGTATAAGTTTCTGTGCTGTATGTTCCAAAAATTACTGGACGGTGAAGACTCTGACCTCAGTCTGTTGCCCAGCAACATCAGCATGATAGAAGAAAAAAAAAAAAAGTAGTAGTATTTGAAGTAATTTCTTTGACTAGAACAGTGTTTGCAATATTCCATGAGGAACAGGGAGCATCCCAGGGCAGAGCTATTAGGGTTTGTATCGATATATGAACTGACAGGCAACCCTGCAGAGGTGTGAGCGTGCACCACTGAGAAATATCGGTGGCACAACATTTCTGGTTATCATCACAAATTCGTATTTTGCAGAGAGAGGCAGCTCCCCAACACGACAAACTCCGCGCCCCCAAAGCTGGACTGATGTCTTGAGTCAAATCCTGAAGATCATCAGTGTCCTGGGCAAGACTGAGATGCTGCAGGACCGCACAGATATTTCCTCGGACGCGTGGAGACTGAACTCTGCTCCTTCCCAAGGAGAAACAACGGGAACATTCACTGGGCTGCAAAGAGACAGGAGGCGGAGGAGAGCTCGGATGCTCCTCACGCACACCAGCAACTGGGAATTCTCATACGGAGACTTTTCCTGTGACGCTGCTCCAAGATCAAGGTCAGGGTCAGCCCCAAGCTGGGTAAAGGCTTTACAAACCACATCCCACACAGTGGGAATTGCTTTTAAGACCAGTTTCTAAGGGCTCAGCTTTACTTTGTTAACAATGGACTTTTACATTTTATGGGCTATACTGTACTTCAGCTGTGAAAGAGTGTTTTATCCCCCAGCTTGAAAAATCCCAAGTATCTGGATAATTTGATGAATTGCTAATACCACTGTGACAGCTTAATCGCAATGGCTTCCTTGGAGCTTGTTTCCATTGTGTCCTTTGCTGCTGAGCTTCCAGCTGGGACGGGAAGCTACTGCAGAGGAGATGGGTGCAGAGGGCTCCCGGGACCCCCAGGAAGGTTCACAGGGCATTGTCCCTTGCACACCCCCCACTCCGGACCACTTGCCCAGCTGTACACACAGGCTGTGCCATGTCTTGACAGAAGCTAAGTAACACCTCACAGCCTAAGACCAGCTGGCCGCGTGCTGATTTGCAAAGAAAACCAACAATACACCAGTACAAAATGAAAGGCTTGCAGTGATGAAAATCCTGCGGAATTCTGGTTTCCTTTCCAGGACACACACCTCACATCCGCCTCGCTAGCCCAGACTGCAGTGGAGATTCACGTGCATTACACATGGGCCACATTACACCTGGTGAAATTCATTTACAATTAATAGATTTCAAAGTCTAGAAGGAGCCATTACGATTATTACCATAGATTAATTTGGATTAACAGAAGAATGCCTGAAGATAACCCGATTAGAGGAAAAAAAAGCCCCAAACAGTTTCTGAAAGCAGAGCACTCTAGGAAATATGCAAAACAAGATGCACTGCCTGGAAGATGCAGCTTCACGGATGCAGATGAGGAGTAAAGTGCCTGTGAGCTGCTGGGGATGCACCGAATTCCTCATTACTTGAAATCTTGGGTTTGGAAGTCCATCCAACCCGTCTGCTCTATACAGAGGAGAAGGCTCCGGCATGCCCCTCTGCCTGAAGCAGAGAGACTCCCGGGGCAGCGACTGGGTTTGACTCCAAAAGTCCAATGCCCCGGCAGGTCAGAAACCGATGGTTGCAAGGAAATGAAAACAAATACTCAGTCTCCACATGGCGGGATGCTTGCAGTGGGGCCAGGAGGAAAGGATGAGGGTGAGAGGCTTGAGGTTCGGCACGCACTGAGTCATGCATGTGAGAAACATAAGCAAATACAGAAAAATTGGCAGGAGAGAAAAAAAAAAAACCAACCACCCCGTGCTCTTGTGCTCTGCAGTAATTCCCGTGACTTGTGGACTCCCGTCATTAATGCCGTAAACCCGCTGGCTGGCGCACAGCAAGCACGCTCTCCCCACCAGCAATTTGAGCAAGCCTTGCTGCCACGCACCGCCTGTGGGAATGGGTAGGTGGGCACCCCTGGGGCCCCCGGGCTGCCTCTCCGCCAGCAGCTCCAGGCTGTCAGACACCCACCCACCCACAGCATCGCAGCGCTGCCGACCGCGCACCTCCCACGCCGAATGCCACCTTGCAGCAGGACGCCGCACAGCCCACAGCCCAGTCCCTCCCCATGTGTCCAGTTTTTCAGTCCGAGGGGTTTTTTTCATTGCCAGCTTACGTGGCAAGAGGGACCTCTGGCCCAACTTGCAAAACTCCAACTGAGAGCAATCTGTCACTGACGGACGCTGGGAGCTTAACACAGGAGCTAAACGTGGGGGTTTAAAACTAATGAGTCTGCGGAGGCACCGCTGGGGCCAAAGGCTTGGACCTGCTCCCTTTATCCTTCTACCTCGTGCTTCATACAAACTGCAGGACCCAGCTGCTGCCAGCTCTTTGCAAAGACGCGAGAGGAAGGGGACCGTACCTCGCACACCACAGGCTTCCCGTGGAGCTGGTGGCCTCCTGCCTCGCTCGGCCCCATGCTCGGGCGCCTGGCGCTTGTACACCCTGTGGGGCTGCGCTGCTCCATCCTCCTGAAAGCTGGTGGACACTGGTTCGATGAAATAGTCCTCGTTCATGAGCCGAAACACACCTTTCTGGCAGGGAGAGACAAAGTTGTCACTGTGAAGCCATTTGCATTTGCACTGAGGGGATGGGGAAGGAAGGGAAGGAGGCCACAGATACGACTCCTTCTCCATTTCCTGATGCAGGTTAGTCTGAGCCAGGAAGGGAACAGAGCTCACTGCCCCAGCCAAAATCTGCCCAGGGTGCCCTGCAGAGGGGCCATGTTTTGTCACCGGTTGGCTCTGCAGAAGCACTGGGTGGCATTTGCTGCCCGTGGGAAGGTCCGGTTTCCTCTGTTTAAAACACACCTGACTAACCTTTCTGCACCCTGCATGTCCCAGCCCACCCCAGTAAGCAGTGCCAGCACCCCTAACCCCTGTCTCCTGCTCCCTCACCATGGTCTCCAGCTCTTGTTGCAGACCTCTCCTCTCTCAGCATTGCAGAAGATGAAATTGCACTGGCAAAACTACATGAGAGAGCGCAGAACCCAGCTTTTACAACTATACTTTACTTTAAAATCATTGATAGGAGGAGTTCAAAGTCTTACAGTAGAAGTTGTAAGAAAAGTGAAGCTTGGTCACGGGAACAGGGATGTCGGAACAGCCCATGGTGTCAAACAAGGCACAGCCACGGTGTGCCACAGCGGCGAGGGATGCTGGGGCAGGGGCTGCACCAACGACAGCAACGGGGAACTCGGCCCGTCGAGGCGCCGACACGATTTGGTTCAACAGGTGAGGCTGCCACAAGAAGGCACGTGCGTTACAACTGGGGACTGCAGGGTGCTTTCCCTGCAGCCACGCTGCGCTTGAAATACCAGGTAGCACCACCGCATTACGCGTCTAAACGCAATGTACCGGCCTAGCCCATAGCAATGTGCTTTCCCACACCAGTAACCTCCCCTGTTCACACCCTGTAACACTGACCATGCTCACAAGTGGCATTTGAGTAATGGAATGAAGCAGCAGCTCAGAACATACTTTACTTTCCATAACAATTATGAGACGTGCAGCGCATCGCTAAGTGCAGTTTTCCGTGGTTCAGTATCTGCCTGACAAAGAGCCATGGCTGTTTTAAGACTGAGTAGAGAAGGTTTAAAGCAACTTAAGGTGGAGGTTTGCTCACCACTCGCCATTTACAGGCTGCAGACCCTCTTGCAATGTTGTGCTAATGCCTTTTGAGAGCTAACAATTTTTTCTGCTTCTTAAAAAATAACACTAATCTGTAGCATTTGCACGATACCGTTCATTTACAACACACTTTACAGATCTTAATGATGGGGTTTGCCAAACACCACTATGAAATGGATGTTTTCAGGTGACTCACTACATGGATCACAAATTATTTAACGAGTAACTTCTTTTTTTGCTCTCCCATCTGTGGTTGGTTCACAAAGAGAAGTTTAATTCTCTTAACCAGAATCTATTTCAGATGACCTGGGTGAACATCCTTCAGCCCATTCACTATTAGCAGCTTGGTTTTGCCCAACTTGCACTGCAAGACTGGATTTCTAAGTCTGATGGCAGGTTTCGGCTCGCTGGCAGGACAGAACCGCACAGCACAAACATTCCTCAGAACTATCATATATTGCCAGGGGTGTCCATGCGTAAACAGACATTCACAGGAGCGTTCACGACACTTCCTACTGTGGCGTACACCGCCGCCATCGGTGCTGCTCGGATGTGAACATTCACAGCAAACCGAATCAAAAGGTTGTGGGTTCCTGCCAGGTGCATCGGTCTATTTTTTATGTGAACGATGGGCCTGGCTACCTTCTGCAGCCTTCATGCCCCTGGAGACAGGGGTGCTGCATGAAGTGCAGGGTGCCAAATGCCCTCAGGTGCCATTAAATTTAGTAGGAAAAGAGCAACCAACACCTTCCAGGACTCACCCAGCTCCTGCCCTGCCATCAACCACAGTGGGGAAAGTCTGAGCTCTCTTCTCACAGCTTCAGGTGATGGAGAGGCAGCAGCAACGCTCCCCGCCACATGCTTGTGTCCTGTGCTCCGTCTGCTCTCCCTGAAATCCCGCAGCACGCCCGGCGCTCCGTCTGCTCTCCCTGAAATCCCACAGCACGCCCGGCGCCTCCAGACAAAGCGCAGTGATTTGGGTGGCCTCTGCAGACCTTCCATGCGAAAGCTGCTCCGCTCCGTGGGCTCACTCAGCCTACGGACACACACTCGCCTTTCTTTAAACACAGGAAGCTTAAAATGCAAACGCAGCCCCAGCCCAGCGAAGCCACCTGTGGCAGCCAGCGGAGCGAGGGAGTTACCGTCCCTCCAAACCCAGAGACACCGGGGCCCAGCAAGCACTGCCGGTGATCCCTGATCCCTGCCTCCCTCCGCCCCATGCTGGGGATGTGGGGGGTTTTCCCGAGCTCAGCCCCTGCGAAGGAGAAACCCCAGCACCTCTGCCATTCCCCCCCGCTGCTCGGGAAGGGGGTCTGCACCTGAGCCACCAAGTTACGCGGAAGCACTTCCGCAAACCCCAGGAGGTTTCAGCCCCTGTGGGGACCGGGTACCTGTGCCGGCTGGGTGGCAGCTAGGGCAGACACCCACACTGATGCTGAAGTCCTGAATTTGCCCTGCTCAGTGCTGACACGAGCATCTTACTTGCGAAAGTCACTTCACCTTTCAGCAAAACTTACACTCTTACAGGTCATTATCACCTTTCAAAGTATTTGCAGTGGAAAAAGGCAGGGGAAGTGTTCATAAAACATACAGAAGTTTCAGTATATGTGAGCTGTGTTACCATAAATACCTCCAGGCTTCAAACATCTTGTTTTCAGAAGTGTTTCTCATAATCCTACGTTTATGTACTAGAAGGCAGAGGGGATATGAGAATTGCTCTCTTTGGGAATTTGGACACAAACAAGTAAACACCGTCCCAGAGAGTTCCCAAACCACTGGAATCCATGGGAAATTTGCAGCCAGCTCATCCACAGTCTCATCAAACCTACGCTAAGAGATCCTGACTCTGCTGCTGTCAGGGGGAATTTTACTATTGCTTTCAGCAGAAAAAAGGATTTCACACAGCTTCTGCTATTCCCTTATTGACCAAAAATCTCCGTACTTACCAGGCCATCGCATGTGCTGAGCACAGCCAGCCCTCCCGTCAGCGCCCGGCTCCGAACCTCCCCGATCATATGGCAGGAGTTGTACGTGTGAGACCGGATCTTGGCATTAGCGATGCCCCCAAATCGCCTCTCGCTGATGAACCCGGGCGCCAGGAGCTTGTGGTTGAGGCTGAGGTTGAATTTCAGCGGTTGTCCTTTGTAATGCAGTTCATAGAAGGCGAGAAACTTGCTCCTGGAGGAAGGAGACCTTCGGTGAAGCGCCCGGTGGGACAAATCGTAGGACAGGAATGACCCACTCTCATCAACCTTGATGGGATGGACGATGTCGCTGCCGGAGTGCGGGAGAGCAGGCTCTGGGAAGAAAGCGGGTCGGTGGTTATCTTCAGGCTCCATCACCTTTTCTCTCCTACCCCTTTCAGCCGGACGCCGAACTCCCAGGCAGCGCAGTGGGGTCAGGTACCCAAATACCAGTTGGATGCGGTAACTGGTGTCCACTGCCACTGCCAAAGGCACGGCAGGGAGCAGGGAAGGGCTGGAACCCCACACTGCCCCTCTGGCCCCCGGGGTGGCAGGGGCTGGGATTTTCCCGGGAGAGGGTTAAGGTCGGGGTTAGGATGGGGAGGGATGGATGGATGGAGGTGGGCAAGGTGGGGGCTGTGCAGCTCCGGGGCTCCGCTCCCGCCGGGGCCAGTCCCGGGTTCCCCGCACGCGTTCCCGCTGTTTAATTACAGCTGCTGGGGGAAAGAAACCAACCGACCCCCCCGACCTCCCAACCAAACAGCAACCCCCAGCGCCCCCGGCCCCGTTTAGAGACGGTGTCTGGAAGCCGCC
>VZSF01003102.1:8190-64691 GCA_013398295.1 Chionis minor
CTGGGGGAGGCAGAGGCGGCAAGGGGGGAGGTATCCGTTGCGGGCCTGCGGGGGAATGGCGGCTGGAGAGGCTGAGGGGGCCTGGGGAGGATAGCGGTAGCTGGTTTGGGCCCGGGGCGGCCGCAGCAGAAAGAGGGGGCGATGTAATGGTGAGGCTGGGCGAAGGCTGTGATGAGAAGAGGAGCATAACGGAAGGTCCTGAGGAGGAGGGGTGGGAAAGGCAGGTCGGGAGAGGGAAGAAGGGGATAATGGAAGGGGGAATGGCGTGCTGGTGGAGGGGGAAGCGGGAAGAAGGGCTAATGGCAGGCCTGGGGAGGCTGCAGCCAGGAGAAGTCATAGTGTGTAGAGAGCAATGGTGGAGCTGGGAAACAGGGAGGTGGGGATGGGGCCTGGATGGTTATAAGGGGTGAGGTGTGATGGGGAGAGGGGCTGTGCTGGGAGCGGCTGAGGTTGGAAGGGGAGAGTGACGATGTGCTGGGGAGGCTGAGGTGGGGGTGTAATGGTGGGTAGGGGGATAATGGTGGGCTGAGGCTGGAAGCCAGGTAATGGCAGCCAGCGGCAACCACAGCCCATGGGGTGATGGTTTGCAGGGGAAGCAGCCACCTCCCTTTGGCTAACCCCTAGCACCGTCTGTGTGCTGATCCTAATATCCCTTTTTCTGTTCCGCAGGATGGGAATCCATGGCCTGGCCAAGCTTATTGCTGATGTGGCTCCTGGAGCCATCCGGGAGAATGACATCAAGTCTTACTTCGGCCGGAAGGTGGCTATAGATGCCTCCATGAGCATCTACCAGTTCCTGATCGCTGTCCGGCAGGGAGCTGATGTCCTACAGAACGATGACGGTGAGACCACGAGCCATCTGATGGGCATGTTCTACCGGACCATCCGCATGGTGGAGAATGGCATCAAGCCGGTTTACGTCTTTGACGGCAAACCCCCGCAGCTGAAATCGGGGGAGCTGTCAAAGCGGACTGAGCGTCGGGCTGAGGCCGAGAAACACCTGCAGGAGGCTCAGGAGGCCGGAGAGGAGGAGAACATTGAGAAGTACAGCAAGAGGCTGGTCAAGGTGACCCAGCAGCACACTGATGAGTGCAAGAAGTTACTAACGCTGATGGGCATCCCCTACGTGGACGCGCCGGGGGAAGCCGAAGCCAGCTGCGCTACCTTGGTGAAGGCCGGGAAGGTCTATGCGGCTGCCACGGAAGACATGGATTGCCTGACCTTCGGCAGTCCCGTACTGATGCGGCATCTTACTGCCAGCGAGACGAAGAAGCTGCCCATCCAGGAGTTTCACCTGAACCGTATCCTGCAGGATCTAGACCTGACCTGGGAACAGTTTGTGGATCTGTGTATCCTCCTGGGCTGTGACTACTGCGAGAGCATCCGCGGCATCGGGCCCAAGCGTGCTATTGAGCTCATCAGGGAACACAAAACCATTGAGAAGATCGTTCAGCAGATAGACACCAAGAAGTACCCTCTGCCTGAGAACTGGTTGCACAAAGAGGCCCAGAAGCTCTTTCTAGAGCCCGATGTGGTCAACCCCGACACCGTCGAGCTGAAGTGGACCGAGCCGAATGAAGAGCAGCTGGTCCAGTTCATGTGCGGGGAGAAGCAGTTCAACGAAGAGCGGATCCGCAACGGGGTCAAGAGGCTGAGCAAAAGCCGGCAGGGCAGCACGCAGGGCCGGCTGGACGACTTCTTCAAGGTGACGGGCTCCATCACGTCAGCCAAGCGCAAAGAGCCGGAGACCAAGGGGTCGGCAAAGAAGAAAGCCAAGACCAACAACGCCGCAGCCGCAAAGACCAAAAAGGGAAAATAGCCAGACTTGCTGACCACAAACCCTTGTGACTGGGGTTTTTTTTCTGCTCAACCAGGAATTTTAGGCTAATAACAAACGGTCTTTTTTCTGTCCTGCATGTTAGTGCTAGGAAGGATGTTGCTAAAGTGCTTCCCGACGAGGCTAGGTTAGTGAATTCCCGCGCAGCAGTAGTGACGTACGACGCTGGGAGAGAAGGGAGCTGAAACAACGGCAGCGTGGGGGGATTGGAGGGGTGAGGAACCAGGGAGTCGCGTTCCAGCAGTTCAGTGATTTGAGATCTCTAATGCGGAGGCCACAGGGAGCGGAGGGGATGCCCAGGTTGTGGAGTTAAAGGGAGATGCTGATCACAAACAACCCCCCCGGATTTAAGAAATAAAAAAATCGACCAGCTAGAGAGGGAGCTGGGTAGAAATGATAGACCTCTGCCTGACACCAACCGTCCAAAAAGAGGTAGGTACAAGCAGCAGAGGCTGAAGGAGAAACTGGGGAGATGTGAATGGAAGGCAAGCTGGAGCTGGGAAGGAGACTTGAATTAATGAGGTGAAACTCTCCCTTTAATGAGAATTGGGTATAGTTCTTCCTTCCCTTATTGTGGTCACTTTTCTTTGTACTTCAAAAAAAAAAAAATAATAATTGTAATTTTGTGTAGTTCTGATTCCAGCAAAGTTCTAACCCACTCTTAGTGTGCAAACCAAGGACGAGCTGAGCTGAGCCTGCGGCTCTCCAGGCTTGAGTTTTGCTGCCAGGTTCTGGTTTATATTTAAAAATTAAAATGTCGATAAACCTAGCATGGAAGCCTCTTCGCTCCCTGATTTCACGAGGCGTCCTTCCACGTTGTACACACAGAGACAGGTCCCAGACTAAGAAAAAAAAAAAGATAGTGCCTCTTTTTTTTTTTTTTTCCCTTATTTTATTTTATTTCATGTTTTGCATAGTCTGTTTGTCGTACTTGTCAAAGCGATGTGCCGGGTTTTGTTTTGAGAATAAAGTTTATACACAAATAGAGTGTTTCTTGTTGTCTGGGGAAGTGGCGTAAATCTTTTCGCTGAAGGAAAATCGCAGGTTTGGAGGGAAACCTGTTGGTGACAACAGCCAGCAAATCAAGCACAGACCTGGATACAGAAAATTCCAATTTTAATCCTGGTGTTAACAGCAGCTTTTGGATTCTTTGTAGGTATCAAAGGTCTGTGGGTCAACTCGCTGCCAAGTTATGAAATAAGAAGCTGGGCTTGTTTCACAGGGGATTTTCATTAATGTTGCTAAAATAACCTTGATTTTTAAGCCATTTTCTTCTTAAATGTAGTGTGAAGAACAGCAGTGGGTGCTACGCACGGAGCTTCTTGAGTTGGACCTCCTGCCCTGCATGTAGGAAGCAGCACCCAAAACTTCGGAGTCTGCTTCTCTGATCTGCTGGTTTTTCCCAGGGTCTCGGCTTAGCCTTAATTCCGAAGCCCTAAACTGGACATGTTTTGGCAAGGGGCAGCCTGGATGGCAGGATGTAGCCGGTGTGCTTAGAGCTGGGTGTCCGTGCTCTCCGTTAGAGCCGATGCCACTCTCGCTTATCCCATCAGGTTACCCGCAGTCTGCGCCCAGAAAGCCGGGAAAATGGGATTTTAAACTCGACCCGAGGGGTGATGGTTTATCGCCCGTTCTGTGTAGTTGTGTGTTTAACGAGGCTTCTTTCCAGGAATATTTCTCCTTTCGATCCTGAATCCTTGTCACCTCCGTGTCGCTCTGAGCCAGAAGCTTTTTTTTTTTTCCCCTTCAGCTGGAAAAAACCTGCTCAGACAGTTTAAGCGACTTCTGAATGTCCTGGCGCTGGTTTGTCTTTTCTACAGGAGGAGCGGAGCCCAGGCGAAGTTTTTCCTTTTACGGTACAGCCTCGCTGGGCACGTTGGTTTGAAAGCCTGGCTCTGCTGGGAGGTTTCAGTGTCCACATCATCCTGCTCCCTCCGGCCTTCCTTTCCCTCCCGAATTCACCTTCCACCCGGATTTACTTGGTCACCAGGGTAAGTTATTCCTACGCTGTGAGAACACACGGGGCTGTACCACTGATGGGGTAGAGTATCTATGATGTATAGTCAGCTCTATTGTACGTTCTATAGTAAACTAAACGCTATTCTTGTGCACACTAGATTGAGTTTCAGATGGTGAAGATACTTATTTTTTTTGAAATGTGTTTATTACATGTAGAAATCGATCAGTGAAAACTGACAAGGGTGTTGCTAAGAGCCAGCATCCTTCACTGATCCTCACCTGGAAGGCACAGTGGTTCAGGCTGAGTTTTATCTACTCGGATTTCGTTACTCGCGTTATTTCACTTCAAAAATGCGGCAAAGAGAAAATCGTGGTTCCTTGGTGTATATTCGCTTCAATGTTTCAATCCCCAATTTCTCTTGACAGGAGCTTCTTGATTAAATATTCTCGGTTTAACTGTGATTGCGGCCGTTGTGAACACAGGGAAAGGTACAGTGAAACAGCTTTGTGGTAAGGGAAGGAAAGGTGATTAAAAAAATAAACATTTGGAAGTAAGAAGAAGTAGATTAAGTCAGCAGCAGGAAAAAGAAACTGCAAACTTCCTGTCTTCAACCCGACCCTGCGGAGCCCTTCGTCCTGCCTGCTTCTTGCCGGCCTGAACGGGATTTAATTCCTCACATTATTATGTGTTACTTTATAGTGATGCCGAGAACAGTTCCAGGAATGAGATGGGAATGACGAGACATTTCTAAGATGTCTTCAACTGCCGTCTCACGTACCTTTCATTTACTTAAAGGAACAATGTTAGAGTGTGCAGCCTGCTGTTTTGTCAAGGGCTGCACGCAAAGAAAACGACCTTTAAATTAGTACCACTTCTCTAACGAACCTCGAGTAAAACCGTAAGGGTGGGTGCACAAGCACGGTTTGGTGGTTGCACGCTTGGCTTGTGCTGTTGCGCTGAGGCGGGTGTTAACGCTTCCTACCGCTGGGCTGGAGGTGCTGCTTCCCCCCCTCTGCGCTGGAGCCGTCAGCTCCCAAAATCAGGTTTTTCAAAGGCCGAGCTGTTAAAATCAGGGTTTTCAAAGGCTGAGCCGTTAAAATCCGTTAGGCATGGAGGGAGAGAAGGCGATTTATGCGCACGTTTGACTTCGGTGACAGCACCCACGCTTTTACCTGCCTTAAGCTGCGTAGTTGAAGTGAAGCTCTCAACTTGCACAGTCCCAACAGGAGAAAAAAAATAATTCCAAAGCCCGGCAGCGTCTCATTAACCATTATTGAGCACCTCGTGTGGCTTCTTTCCCCGCTGTGGCTCAGCACTGCACACGGGAAGGTTAGTGAGCCTTCCTCGGTTCGCTGGGGAGGGGGGGCAGGACCCCACTCCAAACTTCTTCCAGACTCTTCTGAGAGTTTCTAACAATCCCTCCGTGGCTGGCATGAAGCTCTTTGCCCAGCGGTGATTTGCTTGAGGGATTTTATCCATGAGGGCCAAAGGAGTAAATAAACCCAGAAGCTGTTCACCCCCCTACAAGCCCTTTGGGACACCGTCGTCACTCGCTCAGGTCAAAAGGCTGGTGCCACCACTGTTGCTCCTTGTGGATGGAACTTCTGAGCATCCCGTCTGCAATCTGCCGCTTCTCTCCTCCTCCACTAGCAGCGGGGACATCGGAGGAATGGAGGAAAACGGATCACTTTTCTTGTTTCTGCCTTAGGACGAGGCACGCGTCTTGTGTGCAAATGGCAGAGGGATGCAGCCGGATGCCAGGTAAGGACGTGGTAGGGCAGGGAAGCAGGAATGTAGGCTCAGGCTTCAAATGCAGGGCAAGATTAAACCCCGCGGTGTTCAAGACTGCAGATTTACTAATTCGGGGCAAAAGCTCGTTAGCAGAATATACCTGAGCTGCGTTTTTTCCGTGTGTCTGAATTTCTAGGCGTTATCTTCAGGCTTTCTAAGCATGTGTCCCAATCTTGGTGTGATAAAAGGTTTGAAAAGCGGCTCTTCCGCCCTGAACGTGTATAAACTGCGCAGGGAAGACAGCTGGGAGAGGAGGGCAGGACTGTGCGACAGAGCGATACGGAGACCTGTCGGCTGGGAGTGTTACACGGGGCTCAGCCCACAGGAAAAGCCGCGAGGTTTTTCTCTAGGAAGAACTAAAACGCGCCGCAGAGCCTAGAGCAACCCGCTGCCCGTGCTGCAATATTATTCCTCGTTTGCGGAAGGTGAGGGGCTGATCCCAGCCGCAGGGCTGGGTGGATCTGCCAGGGATTTTTTGTATATAGAGCCAATTCAGTGTTCTCTCAAAGAAAAAAACCAAAACCAAACCTCATTAATTTAGTGGAAGGGAAAAGCAGCTGCAGCCAAAAATCTCAAAATACCCTACCAGCTATTTCTGGTGTGCTGGAACCTCCTAAATAGTTGTAAAGTGAAAACTCTGCATGTTACGGAGACGCACATGAGAACCTGGGTTGATCCCAGAAAAGCGGCGCTAGATCCCAAGTGTGAGAGAGCCACTGTGCTGGGAACCGCTAAACCCCACAATGGCACTGGAGTAACACCCTCGCCCGTGCCCCAGGGCGGGAGCAAAACTGCCGGGTGTCCCCCGCAGCATCCTGCCCCGCAGGAAATCCCAGCCTGCCCGGATTTTGTAGGTCCCCATCGCGCCTTCGCCAAAGATATTATGAGTGTTTTTGGGGGAGAAAAAAAAAAAAAAGAAAAAAATTCAGGAGAAGGCTGAGCCTTTGGTCTGGGTATTGCAGGGAGACGGTTTATCCGCTCTCCTTGCGGGAGGAGGAGGATGGCAGGGATGCTCCGTGTGGAGGAGATGTCACCGCTGTGGTGGCACACGGGTTTGCTTCGCGTAAGCTCGGATAAAGCTCCTCTTCACCTCGGGTACCGCACCGTGGTTAAGGTAACCTTCATGTTATCTTCACCACCAGGGGTTTTTCCTTACCTTTCCTGTTCTAAACAAGTCCCCCCACTGCTGTTAATCACACGGATGTTATTGTTAATTAACCCCAGCAGCACTGTTTATACCAGCAGCAAGTCTTCCAGGCGGAGGAAGAATTCCGAACATCTGCTGTGCTCCGCTAGGAAGATCCAGTAGCTGGCACTGGAGAGGCTCAATTAGAAAGAAATCCCGTGTGCAGGGAGGCACCGAGTTTCTTTCTGCCATGTGAAGCCTTCTGATAAGTGATTTGATTTTATTTTTCCCTTCTCCTCACCTCCTGGATTCCCCTGAGTACAGCTGACAGCTTTTTATTGCATATATAGCACATTATGCCCCATTCGTACTTCAGTCTCGCACTTGTGAGGAGCAGCTTGAAAACGCCTGCCTTCCCCACCGCGAGTGGAGCAAAACGTGTAAATATTAACTGAGCTGGAGCAGATTTAACAAAAATGAAGTGTTATAAACTCCTGTTTCACTGCGATTTGCCACCCCAGGGGGAATATTTCCCTCTGTGCTGGGATCTGACCAAGAGTATGGACAGAAATGTGGCAGCTCAGCCTGTTCTTGCTCTCTAGCGCAGGAGTTGCCATCCCAGGCTGCCCAGTGACCCTCCCCAGTCCCTCCAGCTCGTTCTGGGAGTTGGGGTGTGCACCGGGAATCCGGCAAAGCTGATCCGAGCGGGCACGGTGGATTCGGAGCTCCCGGGGTTGTCAGGGCTGGTGCACATTCAGTCTTCTCATGGGGAAAGTGAAATACGTTCCCCTCATCTGCCTCCTGTTCTAATGAAAAGAGAGGGAGCTTGGAAATTCTTCAGCCCTTCTCCAGTTTTTAAATCATTTAATATTGGGGCTGGTTTGTTCTTTTTTAAAGGAAAAAAATAAATTTTTTTTTTAAATTCAGCCTCCCGATTAAAGAGAATAAGGACTAAATGCAACTTCTGAGAGGTTTTGGATGAGTTGCTCTGCTCGTGAGGATTTGCTGAGAACCTAGGCGCACTTAGATGTCATCTTAAGTGTCAAAGCTTTGTATTTTAATGACTAGTCAATAGTGTCACCTGCTGATGGCAGCCACACAGGCAAGCCGGGCCATCGCTCTTTCCTGTTTCACCCTGTTCCTCCTCCTTCCCACAGGCGTGCCGCGGTGACCAACGGCGACATGGCTCGAGGCAACCGCACGGAGGTGACCCAGTTCATCCTCCTAGGACTGAGCGGGGAGCCTAAGCTGCAGACTCCTCTCTTCATAATCTTCTTACTGATTTATCTCGTCACCCTGATGGGCAATCTGGGGCTGATCACCCTAATCATGACAAACCCCCGGCTGCACACCCCCATGTACTTCTTCCTCTGCAATTTGTCCGTGGTTGATCTTTGCTACTCCTCCGTCTTTTCTCCGAAGCTGCTTACTGGCTTCTTGGTGGAAAAGAAAGCCATTTCCTACTCCGCCTGCTTTGCCCAGCATTTCTTCTTCCTTGTGTTTGTGACCACGGAGGTGTTCTTACTGGCCGTGATGGCGTACGACCGCTACACGGCCATCTGCAACCCGCTGCTCTACGCTACCTCCATGCCCCGCAGAGTCTGCGTGCAGCTGGTGGCCGGGTCCTACGTTGGGGGGGTTTTGAACTCGCTCGTCCAGACGTGTTGCTTGCTGCCTTTGCCTTTTTGTGGCCCCAATGTCATCAACCATTACTTCTGCGACACTAACCCCCTGCTGAAACTCACCTGCTCCGATGACCACTTCAACGAGCTTTTGCTGGTCGCCTTCAATGGCAGCATTTCCATGTCCGTCCTCTTCATCATCGTCATCTCCTACACGTACATCCTTGTCTCCATCCTGAGGATTAGGTCTGCCAAGGGAAGGCACAAAGCCTTCTCCACCTGCGCCTCCCACCTCCTGACCGTTACCTTGTTCTACGTGCCCGCGGGGCTGAGCCACATGCAACCGGGCTCCAAGTACTCGCTGGAGATGGAGAAAGTCACCGCCGTCTTTTATACCCTCATCGTCCCTATGCTCAACCCTCTGATCTACAGCTTGAGGAACAAGGAAGTCAAGGATGCGCTTAGGAAAGCGACAGAGAATAACATTTTTGTGAGTTGCCGGCTGACCAAACTGGCCCCGATCAGCTGATAGAACTTCTCCTGCTTCCCTTTTTAAATGGGCTCGAGGAGTAAGGAACTGCATGTATCTACAGAAGCAGGTACAGCAAGTTTTAACTGCGCTTTAAAATCCACAGAGACTCAATGTTAACAAACATGCTGTCACTGTTGCCTAAATATTTTCCTAGGTAAATGTTTCCTTGTCTTTTCCTGTTGTTTTTCTCTGCGAATTGATGTAGTATCATAGGAGGTGGTAAAAATAAGCTCATAAGGAATTTCCCTCTTGAGTTTAGCTACTTAAAAGTTCCATTGATTCAAGCAGTGATTCCTCCAGAGGCAAGTTCAAGAAGGACCGGAGGCTTTTGGTGAGGTATATCCAAAAAAAAAAAAAAGGCACACCTCATGTTGGGCTAACTGCGGGGAAAAAAATCTCATTTGCTTCCAGGAGGACATGCCAAGGAAAGGGAGGAGCAGCAGAGACCCCCAAGCCTCTCTGCTGGGAGGACAGGGGGGTTCAGCCAGGAGAAGAGAAGGCTCCGGGGAGACCTTCCAGCCCCGGCCAGTGTCTGAAAGGGGCTCCAGGAAAGCTGGGGAGGGACTCAGGATCAGGGCGTGGAGCCACGGGATGAGGAGGAATGGTTTTACACTGCAAGAGGGGAGATTTGGATGAGCTATTGGGCAGAAATTGCTGGCTGTGAGGGTGGGGAGCCCCTGGCCGGGGTTGCCCAGAGCAGCTGTGGCTGCCCCATCCCTGGAGGTTCAAGGCCAGGTTGGACGGGGCTTGGAGCAGGCTGGTGTGGTGGGAGGTGTCCCTGCCCAGGGCAGGGGGTGGCACTGGGTGGGTTTCAAGGTCCCTTCCCACCCAAACCATTCCATGGCTCTATGAGCTGCCAGGGGACGAGGGCAGTAAGTGCTGTGATCTGGCTTCAGGGAGATGCTAAGTCCTTGTGTGATGAGTGTCACAGCCTGGAGGCAGCACAGCTGTGTCTGTGCTGGAACCCCCTGGCTGTTTTGCCTCCAGACCTGGAGCGGAATTCCACCCAAGCAGCTGGGATGTGTTCGGCTGAGCTCCCAGGCACTTTTATCCCTGGGGAATGAAAGCTCTGCTCGTCTCTGCCTGTACCGGTCAGCAAAGCAGCCCTCCCAGCCACCAGCATGGATCTCATCCCACACCGTGCTTCCTACGGCTGCAAGGTGCCCAACCCAGCCAGGTTGTGTGGGGAGGAGAAATGGGGAGGAGAAACGGGCTTCCTCTGACCTGCACCTTCCATCTGCTTTAGGAGGAGCAGCAGCAGCTGGGAGTGGTATTTCTCCCTCTCAGCAAGGAATTTATCCTGACTGAATGTACCCTTTTTTCACAGCTGGAATAAGCTGGCATGATTTCTTTTGGATGGCCACAGAAGCCATGACCTAAACACACCCACTGTATTGTTCTACCAATAATCTAAGCTTTTTTTTAATTATTATTATTTTCTCAGAGGTAAGAATCTACATTATAGAACAAAATACAACCCGCCCGGAGCACGCAGCTGAGCATTTTTCTTAAGGGGTAGCCACAGGAAGGCAGGGGGGAAGGAGACTTTTATAACTCTTACCTTTCCTAACAGCTTGCTTCTTCCTCAGCTTGGACACCAGAGGGTCTCGCCTGACGCGACGCGTTGTTCATGCTCTTTGCATGACGCAAGGTGGCTCAGGGAGCGGTAAGGACCAGTTACTCCCTCAGGGGAGGCAAACTGGGAGCTGAAGGTGGCCACAACGCAGGGTGGGCAATAGCCTCACCCACAGGGGATGGTCCCACGGTGCCCCAGCAGAGCAGCAGCTCCCATCCATCACCCGAGGGACAAGCAGGACCAAGCACAGCTTGGAAAGTAGGTAAGAGCCGGGGCTGAGCTTAAATAGTGCCCTGAGCACCCACCCGGGTGTGGGTGGAGGCTCCAGGTGAGGCTGGTCATGGCAATTACCCTGGTTGCACTCCCTGATGTCTCAGGGAGGGGAGAACTGAGTTTTTTCCCCCACCCGGTGCCCTACACACAGCTGCCGCACCGGATCCAGCCTTCTCCGATGTATCCCTGTGCACGGAGGATGGCAGGACGGCACAGAAAGGAGCAATGAGCTCCTTGGCTTTGTGTTAACGAGTCTCCTCCCTCCCACTGAGGCAGAATAAGGCCCTTCAGATGTCACATGCTCTGTTTCTCGGGGAGATTATCCAAACGCCTCTGCTTTTCATGAAAACTCCATCAGAAACTTTGAGTAAAATCTTTAGAGCATTTTGCTTCATGCCAGCTTAAAGCTGGTTTTCACCGGTTGCCATTGCATTCGTTCATTATTCACTGCAGTTCTTTCAGGAAGACCACGGTTTACAAAGATGCTTATTTTAAAACATAAAATTTATTCGCTTTCTCATTATGCAAGCTATATGTTCTTCCAGAAATTGTAGAGTTCATTACACACAGAAGGTCTGGCTTGATTAAATGTTAAAACCCCTTTGCCTACTGGGTTTTTCCAAGCATCTTCCACCCCAGCCATGCGATGACACACAGAAGAGTCATAACTCAGTTAAACGTGGTTCAGCAATTGCCACACAAAGCGTGGATCTCTTACTGACCGTCCGACAAGGAAAACAGTACTAGATATAAAGAAAACCAAGAATCTTCCCCGGAAGATTTTGGTCAGGACAAAATCTGGCAGCGTGCTAACCTACGTGTGCCCATAGCAAGTCATTCGCACGGCTCCAGGTGCCCGCAGCCAGCACCGTGGCTTTGTGCGTTCTGATGGTTCGTCTTCTAGCCCAGGGTCAGAAATTGTGTCTGAGGTCACAGCCGGACCTTCACCTGGATGGTCACAGCCCACCCTGTCGTCACCAGGTCACTCACCTTGGATAAACACACCCCTCTTGCCAGGGTCACCTCTGGCACTGTCCCGCAAACCTTCTCAGCCCCTTCTTGTACAGACAACTGCTATATCCCACCTGCAGCCTCAGCCATGGGGACCTCACTGACGCCTGTCGCAGCAAAGCCTGCGTAAGTGCGCGATTAATAGTGCCCCTGGAAAACTGTTCGAGGCCAGGTTGGATGGGACTTGGAGCAACCTGGTCTAGTGGAAGGTGTCCCTGCCCATGGCAGGGGGTGGGACTGGGTGAGCCTGAAGGTCCCTTCCAACGTAAACCATTCTCTGGTTCTGAAAATT
This sequence comes from Chionis minor, assembly GCA_013398295.1. Taxonomy (NCBI): domain Eukaryota; kingdom Metazoa; phylum Chordata; class Aves; order Charadriiformes; family Chionidae; genus Chionis; species Chionis minor. The sequence goes on from VZSF01003102.1 coordinate 20,211, forward strand.
CAGAGAGTCTGGGCCAAATTGCAGCTCTTCATAGATCACTGACTTTAACACATCCTCAGTTTTTCAAGCTCATTTGGGAAAAATTCTTATCAAATGGGTGATGGAAATGTTAATAATCGTTTACCTCCAATTTGAGCATTCTTTATGTGGATGTTTTCGTGTAACACAATTTAGCCACAAAACACCGTGGTAGTGTTTCACTAGTTTTACTAGGAAAAGACTGACAATTATTCTAATTAACTGTTGAAGGCTCACGATTAAAATAAGTTGGAATGAAGAGAACGATTCGTTATGCTAGTTCTCCACAGCCTGTGCTTGCTGTGTGATCTCCTTGACTCTACGCAGACCAATAATGAGCAATAAACACTTACTCCTTCATTACTTCCGCAGTGCTGAAGAGCGTTTTCAAAGCCTGGTTAGATGCAGCACCAGCTTTCGTACCCACATCCTCCTCAGGGCCCCCTTCACCTCCTTGTTCCTCAGGGTGTAGATGAGGGGGTTGAGGGTGGGGGTCAGGAGGGTGTAACACACCGAAATCAGCTTGGCCTGATGGCCCGAGCACGCCTTGCAAGGCTGGACGTAGGCGAGCATCCCCGGTGCGTAGAAGATGGTGATGGCCACCAGGTGGGAGGCGCAGGTCGAGAAAGCTTTAAGCCTCCTCCTGGCCAAAGGGATCTGCAGGATGGCGTGGAGGATATAGGTGTAGGAAAGCAGGATCACCAGGACAGAGCCCACGATGTTAAGCCCAGCGTTGGAAACCTGCAAGACCTCGTTTGCGCGGGTGTCTGAGCAGGAGAGCCGCAGGAGGGTGGGCAGCTCGCAGAAGAAGTGGTTGATGCTCCTGGCCCGGCAGAAGGACAACCTCCCTGCCAGGACGGTGTGCACCAGGGAGGTGAGGAAGCCCATGGTGTAGACCAGCACCATCATGGTCCAGCAACGCGCCCTGGACATGGTGGTGGTGTAAAGCAGTGGCTGGCACACAGCTGCGTATCGGTCGTAAGCCATCACCCCCAGGAGGAAGCACTCGCAGATGATCAGAGCAAGGAAAAAATATACCTGGGCAAAGCAACCCAAGAAAGAGATGTGGCTTCTCCCCAGCAGGAAGGTCTCCAGCGCCTTTGGGATGATAGTGGAGCAAATGCAAAAATCTATGAAAGATAAATGTGTCAGGAAGAAATACATGGGGGTGTGGAGGTGGGAGTCGGCGTTGATTAGCAGGATCATCATCAGGTTCCCCAGCACCATTAGAACATAGAGGGATAAGAAAATGGTGAAGATGGTGGTTTGTAGCTGTGGGGCATCGGAGAAGCTCAAGAGGATGAAGCCGGACAAAACAGTGAGGTTTTCTCCGTCCATCGTTTCGAAAAGACAGATGGATTTGTGGAGAGATAAAATGAATCAGTGAAACAAATCCCTAAGAGAGAAATACTGCGGAAACATCGGAGTTTAATCCATAAAGGCAATAGAAAATGGTGCACTTTTTTAGAAAAATACAAGGCGTCTGTGTTTCTGCCTTTAAGCCAAGCTTCGAAGTCAAGCAGGTGAAGGAGCCAATTACGCAGTCAGATATTAAAAGAGACTAATTCTGCCATGATTTATATACACTCTACTAATGATACACTAAGAAATAGCAAAATGTTTATTCAAGTGTAAAAAAATGAAATCCAATAGACCTATTCCAAAATGCGGAAAATTCAGATTCTCACCACTGATTTCTGGAAATTGTAAGGATTTTTTTTTTCCTTTCTTCTTTTTTTTTAATCCTCCCCAGACAGGATCAGTGCTTTTCTATGCCCTCATTAGTTCCAGTTCAGCTTTTTCATCACAAAACAAAGCCGTGCGCTTGAAATTATTTGTTTGGGGTTATTTTTTTCTTCAAATGTCTAAGTTTCTCTGCTTTTGAAGCAATATCCCAGCGTGTGCTGGGTCAGGGCTAGAGCAGTGGTATTGCTGCTGGCACTGCTTTGCCGGGATTTGTGGTGAGCTGTCTGTGACCCACTCAAATATCCACGGAATGGGGTTAATACACATTATGCATAAACCAAACTTTTTAAACCTTCAGCGTAGATATTCCCGCCTCCCCCATTCAGCTCCTCTGCGGATAAATTATCTGATGGAAGATCTACCTGGAGTTTTCTCTGTCTCAGCTAAAATGTCCCCAGATTGGTTGTAGATGGGGTGAGGAGCGTGTTTTTCCAGCAAACCTCCTACCACCTCAGGGGTCACTCCATGGATGCTCTTGGAGATCACGGGTGGGCTTCCTTTAGCTGGAGCCACACTGGTACATCCCGGCCATGAAACAGCATCTGCTCCCCCAAAAATAGGCTGAATTAAAGAAATACAGAAGGCTGAAGTGAGGGCAGGAGGGTAATTAAGTCCCAGTGCCATTCGTTTTACCCTACCGGCCTCAGATTTTCGTGGTCAACATAGCTTGGGAACGGAGATGTAGCTGTAGCTCCCTCCAGACGACTCGTACCTGGGAAGGATGCGTTTCTCTCTCCTGACAGGAATTTCATCACGAAAAAGGGTTGTGTCCTAGTGGAGCAAAGAGTTGTACCCCAGAGGTGCCCATCTCCATCCCAGAGAGCCAACCTGTGGTGACCAGCTCACAGGTGAACTTCCAGCCCTGGAGAGGACAATCATATCTTAAACAGCTTCAAGGTGAAGAACCTGCTGAATGTTTTGTAATATTTAAATAAGAAATAAAATATTTTAAGCAATAAAAATATTTTAAATCTTGCCAAGTGCAGACGGAGCTACTTGGGAGCGTGAGCCCGTGCTGCAGGACTTCACAGAGCAGCAGCTTTTATTCTGAATTTTCCCCCATCTCAGCAGAAATGCAGGAAGCTGCAGACATATGAACCACAAACCACAAGCATTAATTGAGCTTTGTTTGTTTAGGTTTGCGAATTGATGGTTTGAATGCAGAAATTAAAAAGAAAATAATAAAATACTGCCGTAACATGAAATTAAAAGAACTAAGTCTGCTCCTCGTGACTTATTAAGCCAAGTCAAGCTGCCACGAAAAGGGACTGGTGCAGGTTTTTCAGGTGTCGATCAATACTAACGTATTTTTTGCCATATGAGGTCTATGAAGAGCTAAAGAGATAAAGCGGTGGAAGCAAAGTGTTGTGGAGCGTGTCAGGGGTTGAGGGACAGAAGAACACAGCGAAGCACCGGGCTCTGTCTTCTTCTACCCCCGGCACTCGGAAACGCTTCCAAGCACGGGAGAGGCAGCACGACAAGGGTCACCAACAGGAAATGTCAAACCCATCTTTACCAGCTTGGCTAAAAGAAAAGGTGCTGGTAGCTGCGGTGCCGGCAGCTCCTTGAGAAGCCCATCCCATGGGTCGAAGTGGTGGTGGGAGGACAGACGGGCAGGAGCAGGGTTTTATCCCGGGTGGTTGTGCAAGCTGCTCTCCCTCAGGACCCTTCTCCAGCTGATAATTATTTTGACCTGCTCAGCAAAAAAAACCCTTTCAATTCCTTGTCACCACCCCCGAAACCTTTCTGGCTGTGCCGACACCTCCGGAGCAGCTCTCCTGTAGGGACTTGTCCAGGCTGCCCGTGCCACCAACTGTTCTCGCAGAAGGACAGGTCCAGGGCAGTTTGCTTTTTATTTATCCATCTATTGCAAACTTCTGCATGGAAAAAAAAGCCCTTTATTACCAACAGGGAGATCTGATTGACGAGCTAATGCTGCATTGAAGGATGCCAAAAGCATAGAACCATGGGATGGTTTGGGTTGGAAGGGACCTTGAAGATCACCCAGTCCCTGGGCAGGGACACCTCCCACTAAACCAGGTTGCTCCAAGCCCCGTCCAACCTGGCCTTGAACCTCCAGGGATGGGGCAGCCACAGCTGCTCTGGGCAACCCCGGCCAGGGGCTCCCCACCCTCACAGCCAGGAATTTCCCTGAAACCAACCTAACGGAGCACCGGCTGTACACATGGGTTGAGCCTGGCCATGGGCAGCCCTCGCCAGCGCAGCTATTTATTTCCATACACTTTGTCGGCGACTGCACAAGTTTGCTCAAAAGCATCATTTTACGCAGCTGATTTGAAGATATAACAGAATTTACCCAGATTTACCAGTTTTATTCCGATGAACGCCGAGTGCCAATGGTTCCTGAAAGCTTCTGCTGGATGGAGAGACGTTACGAAACCCTGGCTACAAATATTAAATGATAACTTTGTCCCAGATATTTAGAAAACACAAAGGGTGGGGCAGATGGAAGAGAATACCGAGCTATGAAAGTGTGGAAAACTATATAGATGGTTTTAGATATTTTTAACGTAGATTTGTTTTCCTGCCAGAAGGCACCAGACTATTACTCCTGCAGACACACTGGAGGTGGGCAGAAAAGGATTTCCCCATGGTTTTTAATTTCTTTCTTCCCCATTCAGTACTGGCCTAAAACCAAGGCTTGTGAAGCAGGAAAAGTAACATAATAGAGGGGGGGAAATAACCCTTTTTTTGCTTTAGGACAAAAAAAAAAAATTACATTTTAAAGAATATTTTAAAAAAATGCAAAATAATTGGCTAAGGACACCCACTCGGGTCGGGTGTGTGCCTGCAGGGGGAAGGGTGGAGCCTGATATCCCAGATGCAGACAGCTCAGTACTGCACTGGCTCCACCTCTGTCATCAGGCGACCCCAGACCACCAGCACCTTGGCTGTTGGGGGCAAAGGAAGATGTCATCTCCTCTCTCCCACCTGCACACCGGCCCTTTACACGCCTCGTCAAATTCCCAGCAGAGCAGAGGCTCAAATATGACTTGTCCCCTTTTCCCATAAGTGCTGTGATGACCCACGCACCATCACAGCGTTGTTTCACACAACTTCACTTCATGGCGTAGACCTAAAGCTCCTGGAAAATTCCATTAACATCCTCCTAGTACCAGGACCATCACGAGAGGGTATTCATTAATATAAAACATGAGAGATCACTGTCTGGTTTGACCTCAGCAGGGCAAAGCCACCGCCTGCAGCTCTCTGAAGCCTGAAATTAAGTGGATAATTTTTTTTTTTAATATTTGAATAATAAATAATATTTATTTTTAGTCATATTTAAATAACATTTACTTTGGATGACAACTTTCTGCCCAATACACAGTCACTGTCAAGTCTCAGACTAGAGCTGGGGAAAGTCCCGTCCCTCCTAGCATAACACGTAGCCTTGGTTCTAGGAGAAATGTGTTTTCCAAGTGTCCTGCTTCCAGGTGCGTTTATTCCCTGCTTCCGGAAGGTGCCATACCTAGCCCTCCTCACCACGGCAGGGTAGCCCTCACCTTTCAGCTGACCAGGAACCGTGGATGGTCAAGGAAGAGAAGACTCTACCTTTTGCTTTCCTCATGGCGTTCTTCATGTCCATGTTTCTCAGGCTGTAGATGAGCGGGTTCAGCATGGGGACCACAACGGAGTACAGCACGGAGCCCACCTTGTCGTGCTCCAAGGAGTGTTTTGAGCCGGGGCGCAGGTACACAAAGAGAGTGCTGCCGTAGTACAAGGCGATGGAGACCAAATGAGAGGCGCAGGTGGAGAAGGCTTTGTGCCAACCAGTCGCGGAGCGGAGCCGCAAGACGGTGGAGAGGACCAGCAAGTAGGACATTAGGATGAAGACCGTGGTGCTTAGCACATTGAAACCCACCACGGCAGAAACCATCACCTCGTTGACATGGGTGTCAGAGCAGGAGAGGGCTAGCAGCGGTGACCCGTCACAGAAAAAGTGGTCGATTGTCTTGGACCAGCAGAACGGGAAATGAAATATGGAAACCGTGTGTATGGTGGAGCTGACGACACCAGCTAAGTAGGCACCAGCCAGCATCCCAACGCAAAGCCTGTGGGACATGACCACAGAGTAGAGCAGGGGGTGACAAATGGCCACATAGCGATCGTAAGCCATGGCAGCCAGCACGTAGCACTCGGTGGTGGCACAGGTTGCAAAGGAGAAGAGCTGAGTGGCACACCGAACGAAGGAAATAACCTTTTTCTCCACTAAAAAATGCAGCAAGGTTTGAGGGATGATGGTGGAGGAGTAGCAGATGTCCAGGAGAGACAAGTGGCATAGGAAGAAGTACATGGGGGTGTGGAGGCATGAATCAATTCTGATTAATATAATTACTCCCAGATTTCCTATTACAGTGACCACATAGATGGCAAGGAATAAGACAAAGCATGTCACCTGCAGGTCTTCTCGGTTTGTGAAGCCCAGGAGAACAAACTCAGACGCGAACGTATAATTATCTTCAACCATATTGCACGTCTGAGCAGTTCAGCACCCGTCAAGAATGTCAATTTTCACCTACCAAGCAGTTACACCACTTTAACTCAATATAAGGTAAATTCTCTTTGAGAGAGAAGAAAAGTCAGGTTCCCAAGGAGGGTCTCCCCGTTCACCCTTAGGTAAGTGCTTACAACCAGCAGCAACACACTCGTTGTGGGGGGATATCTCAAGGCAAGGAAGAAGGGCAATACCATACCAGAATAAAACATAAATAAATTGCAGCGCTTTCTCATAGTTTCTCTCGAGCCATTTACACACGGCAGTCCATGATTTCCACAATAACTGCTGGGAAAATGAAATTATTTCTCATCTTTTGAGTGCTCCCAGTCCATCGTGAGTACAGGAGGAATAAATATCTGTCCCCTGGGTCTGAGGAAGACCACTTCTAGGTGAAAGCGCTGGAAAATGTGTCTTCCTTTAGTGTAATTCTACCTCGTGTAGGATGGTGTGGTAATAAGAGCCAGGATTTCTTTCGCCTCGCTTTGCTTTAGACGCGATGTCTGACTTGGAGATAAAAGATAAATTCAGCCTTGCTCTCTCTGCTCACCCAAGAGAAATCAGCAGCTCCTAAAATCACACTTTACGACAGATAGAATAAATAAACATTGATTTTTCCTGGATAACATTAATCATCGCTTGACAGAGCTACACCAGAGAGCGGAGCACGAGCGCACGCTGCCCGGCGTCTGACAAAAAGGTCCAGCCTTAAAAAGTCACAATTATTTGCTGACCCTTTGCTGAAGGGGTGAGGCTCACCTCCTGATGAGCACATCTCATTTCAGATGTCCCGTGAGCAGCACTTCTGGTCCCCGGGTGTTATTAATGGGGATTTCAAGCTGCTTTTCGCTGCCCACGTAGAGATGCCGGGGGGTGAAGCGGAGTCTGGGACATCCGCCCGGCACTGGACGATGCCTTACAAATAATGAACATCGAGCTGTTTGGGTCTGGAGCTGAATCCTCCCCCCGAGGCAGCATCCACCTGTCCGGATGCAGACAACTACTGCCAATGGAGAATTGACCTCAATTTCACAATTAACTAAGGCTCACCCTTGCTTTTTCTTACTTGACAAGCCAACCGCTGTGTGTGGAGCAATCCCAGATGTAGATATGGAACCCAGGAGGTGGATAAGGCTTGTAGCGTGCACAAAAGCTGCCCGCCAGGAACCGCATCTCCCTACAGCTTGAAGACATGGATTGGAATGGAGATAAATTAAATTAAAACCCCATACCTTGGCGCTTTGGGCCAGATATTATTCATGCTGACAGCCAGGTGGTTGGTCCACGCTCTGCTAAATAACCCTCAGTTGTGACACCCACTTGCCTACTCAAACTGAGGAAGATCTCACATCTCTTGGGCAAGCCAGCACAAGACCTTTCCACAAGCTGCCCTAGGAGTCACCAAGCAGCCTGGTGGTAGAGTTTTCCGAGATTTAATTCATGACATTATGGGTAGGAGAAAGAGACCCTGCAGCCAGTGCATCCTCCTGGTGAGACAGCAGTTCGCCTGCTCGCGTGGTGGACTTTATCCTCAAAATCTCGGTATGGGAACAAGAGAAAGGTGCCAGATTTATAGAGCTAAAATACTCTGTTTGGCTAGCTGGTGTTTCAAGAGTCCTACAGCCCAAACTACCTAGTGAATGCAGAAAAGCCTCCTTAATAGGATGGTTTTCCCACTCCAGCTGGAAAGGTACGCCGTGTCTTCACCCATGCAACATCTACCCACGCTTCCAGAGCTTTGCCCTTCACAGTATTCCCAGTGCTGGGGGTAAAACGAGTCGGGAAGTAATGCCGTAACCTCCAGGTCAGACCAAGCCCGGGTCAGCCCCTGTCAACCCCAGAGGGGTCCCGAGACGCTCCGCTGCCAGGTCAAGATATAGCCAACGGGGGTTTTAAATTAATGACACCAGGAGGTGCTAGTTGGGCCACAGCAACTCAAAAATGTTGCCTTTAATAGTGTCGTACATCCTAAAAAAAATAAAATAAAAATCCCCCAAAGGGTTTCTTGCGGTTCCCGCCCTACGTGCAATATCTGTATTCAAAAACCTCTTCTTTTTTTTTCCCAGCGTAGCTGTTCTTGGAAGCGTTCCACCCTCGGTGCAGACCGCGTGCGATGAGAAATCCAGCATTTCCTTTCTTCAGTTCATGCTGATGCTCAGAATGAAAAAAAAAAGAAAAAGAAAATAAAAAAATTAAAAGCTTTAATTTTCATTTTGATGTATCTGCCTTTATTTTTCAATCAGAAACTCCAGCTACACTCGGCTCCAAAAGGTGAGAGGTGGCTGCAGTCCCTACCAGGAAAGGGCAAAAGCCACCTCTTGGTCTGCTCCAAAAGTAGGGAATGATCCCGGTTTTATCGATCTAGCACCCAGCCTTTCATAGCAAAGGGCGGCTTCCTTCCCCATGAGGGTCATCAGGATGAATCCACATGGGATAAAAGTTCAGATCTCTCTCTATATTTCCATTTACCTTTATTGTAAGGTCCAGGGTAGCTTTGTCAGGAGTAAAGACGCGCTGTAGGGACCCTTTCTGAGAGCGAGCTCTAAAAAACTATTGATGGAGGAGGTAATAATTTAAAAATACCGGGAATTATCACTTCGATTTGTGTATGGTCAGCGCAGGCTATTTAAGAGAAAAATAATTTGTGGGGCAGAGTCAACTCGATAATCTGGATTTTATACAACCTGAAGCCTCACCCGAGAATTGCAGGAGGGGAAAAAAAAAAAAAGCAGATTAAAGCATCATTCCTATATGTGAGGGGAACTTGGTCAGAAGCTTGTTTGAACATCCGACGCTGCCTGTTTGTTTTTAACAGGCTCAGGAAACAATATAAATGGGATTGGCCAACTGTAGTGGTGAGATGATGGTTTTGGTTTATTTATACACTATTTCCCCCATTTTTCCCCTGAACAAGGACAAGCCACTTAGCTACTCAAGGCTTACTAGCACATTAAAAAAAAAAAAAAACAAGAAAAACCCAAAAAAAGGAACTTTCATCTGAAAGTAAAAGGAGCAGATATTTCCAACAATGTCCAATAGATGGTGACGCCGTATCAGAAATCCTGCCCGGCATTTTCCTAGCCATTTATGTCGCGTTTCCCCCTCCAGATGTCCCTTTTGATACCCAAAAGTCTGTTACAGCCGTTTCGCATCTCTCGGGGCTGACGACAGAGCACAGCGGTACATGGAAGGAACAAAAATAAGTTATTTGTGTATAAACAGGTCTGGGTTTTATTCAGAAGTAGCTGAAATGCAACTTTCAAGAGGGAAAGGGGCAGCTAAAGAAGAGGTATGTTTGTACGCCATCATGCCTGGCCAGCTTCAGAACGGTAACTCCAGCATTGAAAAATAGTTATTTTTTTTTTAAAAAAAAAAAGTTCTAGTTGCTGGCCAGGGTGACATCACTCTTTGGGTCATTTTTCGCTGCGTTAGGGAATATTTTTCCCACTCTTGGCAGCACAGCTCAGGTGGAAATTCTTCACCCAGGACCCAGCCAAGCCTCCCCCATCCCAGACACTGGTTTCCACGGCCCCTTCCCAGAGGAGCTCGTTAGCAGGGAGACGCCGCTTACCTTCCAGGGACGAAATGCTAAAGAAATAGAAAAGTTTTTAAAGGGGGAATATTATGGTTGCTCTTCCCCCTAGTGGCATCGCATTTTCACAGCGCCCACAAGTTTCTGCGCAGAATATGGTGAAAGGGGGGGGCTGCAATTTCCAGGAGGAGTTTCTTGCACAAGAACTAAAAAAACTGGGGATTTCTGTTACCCTCAAGTTTTTTTATTGTTTCAAGGTGTTTGAGGTTTGGGGGTTTTTTTGTTCGGCTTTTTTTTTGTCTGGTTTTTTTTCCCCCACTGCTTCATGCCAAAGTGCAAATCTCTGGACGCAAACTCTACTCATAATATTATTGTCTTTGTTTTTAACAAACCGCTGTGGGCATAAATTAGAAAACTAATTAGAATTTTGTTTCGAGGCTTTGAAAGGCAGAAATTGTGGGGGAGGAAATGAAAGGACAAAGGTCTACTGTTGCCTAAAAAAAAGTGACAAAGATTAATTTAACCCCGCCATTTAACTCAGCAGCTTGGTTTCAAAGACAGACCTAATTCAGAATTTATATTTCATTCACTTGTTTTGTTCACCACATGCCATTACCCCCTAACCGCGCTAAAACATCAAAGTTTATCCATTTAGATCTTGTGTTTCCATCCTTCCTAGGAAGAGCTTTTCACAGGAGCTACCTCCTGACCCAGCCCATAAATCACTGAGAACCCGAGTGCCCAACGCTGCCCAGGAGATTGTTCAGCATTTCTCTGATACAGATATTTTTCTACTAAAAAATGTAGAAACGACATGTCCCATATCCCTTCATTTACTGACCAGGTATTACGCCGCATTGAGGCTAGGGAGTGACAAGAAAAGTCAGTAACATAGGTGTGTTGGCATACATATTTAACACAAGAATATATTGTGTTATATATAAATATATAGTGTCATATACATTTAATGTTTTATTTTTATGTATACACACAGATATATGTATATGTATGTGTATAACTTGCCATTCACAGGACCAGAGAGCTCCTCGATGTCCTTTCTGATCAAAAATTATTCTATGTCCCACTCAAAGCAGGGCTGACTTCACAGCCACGTCAGGTTGCCCATGGCCTCATCCAGGCAACTTCTGAATGTCTCTATGCGTGGAAGCTCCACAGTGTCAGAGAGAAATCCCGGATCGGGCTTTATTGAGGAGGGTTCAGAGCCTGACTGTGATTCTTTCTGCTGTTCTCCTCAGAGCAGCCTTCACCTCCTGGTTCCTCAGGCTGTAGATGAGGGGGTTCAGCATGGGGATCACCACCGTGTAGAAGACAGACACCACTTTGTCGGTGTTCAGGGAGTAACTCGAGCTGGGGCGTAAATACATGAAGATTGTTGTCCCGTACAACAAGGTCACCGCTGTCAGGTGGGACGCACAGGTGGAGAAGGCTTTTTGCCTGCCTTCAGCTGAACGGATCCTCAGGATGGCAAAGGAGATGAAGATGTAGGAGACTAGGATGGTGGAGATGGTGCTGAGCTCAATGATGCCGGCCAAGGAGAAGAGGATCATCTCATTGACATAGGTGCTGGCACAGGACAGAGCCAGGAGGGGAGGAACATCACAGAAGAAGTGGTTGATGACATTGGAGCTGCAGAAGGGCAACCTGATGATGAAGGTCATCTGTATGATGGAGTTCAGGACACCCCCAATGTAGGCACCCACCACCAGCCACACGCACAACCTGCGGGTCATAACAGAGGAGTAGAGCAGGGGGTTGCAGATGGCCACGTACCGGTCGTATGCCATGGCAGCCAGCAGGAAACACTCTGTTGTCACGAAGACTATGTAGAAGAAAGCTTGGCCCATGCAGCCAATGAAGGAAATGGTCTTCCTCTCTGATAGAAAGTTCACCAAAGTCTTGGGGGCAATCACAGAGGAGAAGCAAATGTCAACAATGGAGAGGCTGCCAAGGAAGAAGTACATGGACGTGTGGAGCCGTGGGTCACCTCGGATGACTACAATTATCCCCGTGTTGCCCAAAAGGGTGACAGTGTAGACGAGCAGAAGCAGAACAAAGAGGGCTGCCTTCATCTCCGCTTGGTCACTCAGGCCCTCGAGAATGAACTCTGCCACCGAGGTGTGGTTCTGCTCTGCCATTCACGGTTTCGTGTCTACCGAGGAAGGAGAGAGCCTGAAAATATAGGACAGTGGAAAACACACCTTTATTTATTTGAACTAAAATGGGATAAATTCATAACGTGCAGCCAGGGTGCCCAGACTATACGTTTCTAGGGAGCTAGAGTGGCATGGACTGCACCGTAGCCACCTGCTCCAAACTTGTCTTCCTTTACAGTCCAAGGAAAGAGGAGGTCCCTGCTGAAGGGATAACATCCCATCTTTCCCAAACACCTTCCCTGACTGCAGCAAGTCACTGCAGAGGGTCTCTCACCTTCCGGCTGCGGGCAGACCCCCAGGCAGGTTCACCTGTATCTCACAGTCCCATTTTGGTACCGACCTTTTGAGGAGATCGATGGGTAAGGCAGCAGCCAGGGATCCAGGTGACACGGCCTGAACCATCAGCTCTGCCCTTGACCTCCTGGGATTAAGTTTCTTCCCCACATTTGTGTCCCTTCTTCCCCATTTCAAACCGATCACAGTAAGGTGCCCAGAACAAGAGAGCTCTGCTTATAATTGTAATAGCTTGGAGGAAATGTAAGAATATTGGCACTTCCTTTCATTGGTTTTGGAAAAGACACAGTCGTAAAGAAAAACATCTTTAATTTGCTGGGAGGAAGGAAGTTTTCATGATCCTAAAACTCATTCAGGACCTGAGGAGTTTGATATTACAGTCTCAGAGACCTCAGGGAGCCAAAGTCAGGGAGCGCAGAAGGGAAAATTTGGGTCCGAAGCTGTTATTTTGCACTGGGGTAAGCATCAAACATTTCCTCGGGCCAATTTAGAGAGGATACAACTAAAGAGAGAGACTAAATACCATAAAATTCATCTTGATTTCCCCATGATATTCAGAACAAAGGTGCTAGACCTGGGGTCAGGGTGCCCTGTACAAAGAGTTTATGTGGGTTTAAGAAATGAAGGATCAGGCTTTCACGGAGCAAGTCCATCGCGTCCCTGCTGCCCCCACCATGCGAGGGACCATGAGCTGCCCCGGTGTGCTGAGGACTTTAATCACAGCGCAAATTTCCAGAAGGGGATGGGGGATAAAACCTGATTTACAGAGGAGATTTTTAAGCAGTGGGAAATCACTGAAAGTGTTTATGAGCACGAACCAGCTGCAACACTCAGACTAAGCTCAGACAAGAGTGGGATCCACAACGCTCTCCTGGAATACAAAGTCACATCTGGTGCTCTCCCCAGCATGTGCAATTGGCAGCATCTGACTGTGAATCACATCTCGTTTCCAGGTGAACACGAGGTCCAGCTGAGAGCATTGGCAGAAGGCATGAGCAAGGGGAAAAAAAGAGCTAGACTGAGAAATCCCTGGTTTAAGATGCCACCTGAGGAGGAAAACCTTCTCATAGGGAGCATGGTGGTGGCACAGCATGGCGTCCTGCTGGGTAGGGCACTCGTGAGCACTTCTCTCATCCCATCTCCAGCAGGCAAAATCCCAGAAGCTCCTGCCTCTCCTTGAAGAGGAGTCAATGCCACAGATGAGACCACGGAGCTGTGCTGAGCCAAAAATCACTCAACTCCGGTTGCCTGAGTTTAGGCACCTGGTTAAGCTGCTCACACTAATGAGAATGTGAAATACAGGTTTCTGTCCCTGATATCGTGGAAGTTCAGAATAAAACAATTAACTTTTTTACAGGATTAACGATGAGACTCAAAGTCTTACCCCATCAGATAAACACCGGGATCAGAAGACTCATTGAAGAACCAGAGAATATTTCTACAAAGAAATATTCAGCTATTTTTTAAAGTGAATATCACTTTATTTCAGGGTGTTGTGGTCCTGAAACCAGGACGCAGTGTCAGTGGGTGGGTTCACCTTTCCTCGAGATTGTTCTCCTTCTCCCAGCTTCCTTAGACATGCCGTAAGCACCATGATTTCTGACCTTTCAAACTCAAAATCCTGGAGGTCATCCCAGCAGAAACATTTTGTCTTCTTTAGCCACCCCAGAAGAAGCAAACCTCTACCTGGTGTAAATCAGAGCAGCCTCCCCAAAGGTAACACCGCTGCAGGGATTCATGCCAGAGCAGGGTATGGTCCCAGCAGAGCCCACCCGGACCTTTTGGGGAATATTCACACATACCTGTGGATGGGGATCACCTCCTCTTACCAGCTGCAAGGTCTCTTCCACCTGGGATGGCACCACAGGCTGGGGATATCCGCACGGTAAATCTGGGGGGCTAACCCTCCCAGCCATCCTCTGAGCTTCCAGATGAACGAGGATGTCTCTCCCGAGTGTTTGAGAGCCTCCTGCATGTTTTCATCGGATGAAGCCCTTCGCTGGCAGCAAGGTGTTGCTTTTGTGTGTCTCTCTGCAGGTCTTTGTGGGCAAGGGGCACCCCTCCGTAGGGAGCAAGGGTTGGTCACGGCTTTGGCTACGGCTCAGGTCTCTAAGAGAAGTGAATCTTGATTGTACGCTGCTGGCACTTAATGAGACTCCATGAGAGTCACAACAGTCTAAACCACTAATAAAGGCTTAGCTATGCGAAATCCTGTGCTAATTATTGTCAAAAATATCAATAACCTGTTACACTTGGCAGCCTCCAGGGACAGGAAAGGCAGAGATCCAAACCAGCACCAGTTATTCTTCACAAGCCCCTCTGAAAATCGAGGGAGAGGTGAGAAGGTGCATGCAAAGGGCAATTTACTCCAAGTATCTTCAACAACCATCATAAGCAGCTTAAGCTGTTGTAATCGGCTCTGGATGGGTGCCTGGAGCAGATGGCTGGGATTACAGGAAACAACCCAAAACTGACCCAAACCTCCAGGCAATGAAGGAGCCTGAAAGGCTTCCAGACTACTGATGGATAAGAACAGGAAGGTCTTCACAGGACCCACCTGTGGGAACCTGGTTGATAAACAGTCCATTAACCTTTTTTTTCCTCTGCTCCAGATATTTCCAGGAATATCTCAGCTGCCTGGTTTTTCCTTCCTTTTCTGCAGCAATCCAGGTCCTTCTGCTGCTCCAAAGATCAAACCCATCTCATCACAGCCCTGTTTTGAAAAAAGATGGTGCTAATCCAGCTCTTTCTGCAACCTTTCTTTTTTTGGCTAGCAGGAAATTCAAGGTGATTTCAGTGCAACTCCTCTCTGCTCAACACACTCAATAGGTATCAGCTTCTTTCAGCGTCTGGATTCAGGAGCTTCACAATTCACACCATTTCTTTCAGTATAGCTGATTTTTTCCCCATTAAATAATAGGACCCTGTGCTTTTAGATTAAACAGCCAGCACACATAGAATCACCATATAAGTAGCAGCTCATATTTGGATCATATTCTGATCCACAGATGGGATTTATTAATCTATCTATTAAAAACATTAAGTGTAGACATAAGAGCCAACTGCCAAGGCCGTCTTTGCAGTCAGTAGAAATTAAGATGGTGGTTCAGCTGTTCAGAGATGGGTGTCCAGGACTACCTGAGACCCACCATACATCTCTCCTGCTCCCCTAAAGGGCACAAGTCTCCCTACTTCTCCTGCCAGACCTGTGTCCATGAATCCTGTGGTATCTCGGGTGGAATTAGGTGGATCAATAGACTCAGTGGGGCCCCAAGGAGGATTTGCCATGTCCAAAGGAGACCCACACATGGTCACACGAACACACAAGTTCTTCATCGGTATTACTGAGCGCCTAGAGGACTGGCTGAGAGATGGACACATGGGATGGGTTTGAGCTCACCTTGCTCCAGGTCAGCACGACATATGGACCTACACGTGAGCTATTGGTGTCCCAGCTTCTCTTCCAGCACATGAACTCCAACGGTGCGATTCAATTGGCCAAAGAGATGGCTCCAGCAGCAACACTACAGGATACCCATGACCTTCTGGAGGAGCAGCTGGGGTCCAGCAGGATACCTTCAATGGCACCAGAGACCAGAACCACCACAACCAGCAACAGACCAGCACCTGCACCAGGAAACCCAAATATTGGCAGAGAGAAGAGCAATGCAGACAGCTGCACTGGCCCCGGATGGGTGTTCGGGTTAGGTGGAGCTCTACAAATGGCAATATTTTAACAGCGGCGTTTATATTTGGTAAGTTTCTGTGCCAACACTTTCACTGCTGAGTCACATTTGCTCCCAACTTGATTACCAACCCTCCAGGTACAACCCCAAACACTCCCATCTCCTTGAAAAGGTAAATAAAAACATCTTTCCAGCTAGTTCCAAACCAAATTTCTCTTGTTTCTTACAAAAGAACAACAGAGAAGGAAAAACAATTGGTAGAATTTGTTACCAGGTAAGTAGGTATAAACCTTTGAGATGTTTGCCACTAAGGTCTTCATCTCCCCTGCATTAGTTATGCATCACATTGCGTATTGCTGCATCTAAGGGTGGTTTGGGACTATTAATTCTCCCCTTATAATGGGGCTAGACATGGAAAATAAATCATGGAAAAATATACAAGCTGAAATTTGACATATGGAAGTGACATGACCCATAGGCTGGGTGGGTTTCAGCCACCCTAAATTCAGATGTTGTCAAGTGAAAGATGTCAGAAAGTCACGCTACGTGCCCTAGACACAGCACACATCTTCATGCAACTTAGTTCACCCGAGCTGTTTCCCATGCTTATTTTAACAAGAATTATGGTCTTTTCCTTCTAGGATGGGATACCAGCATCAGTTTTAATGTTTACCCATTCAACTTTTAATTTGGCCCCTTAAATCCCACAACTAATGGTCTTTCAGATACAGATAACTACGTGCTTTGAGAAAATTAGAGAAGAAACTAGAAATACTAGTTTTATTGCAACTAGTGCACCATGGCTTTACCGTGCAGTCTGAAGTTTAAATACATGTATAGAAAAATTCCACTGAAGAGTACATTTAGGAACTCTCACCATCCAATACTTGATGTCACATGTTAACAAAAATCATCTGAAGGATTTTCTCACTATAAAAAGCTCTTTGAAGGATTAAAGTGCAGCAGAAAATTTTTAGAATTCCTTTGAACATTCTTTGATGAATCATCATGGGAGAGGATTCAGAGAAGGTCCTCTCAATTGCCTCCTTGGTCTGCTCCATGTGTTCTCCTACATGGTCCCATCTGCCATGGGGTTACCTGGAAGTGCTGAAGTTCACCTTAAATCTGTAGATCCCATCTCACAGCTGGAAGAGGTACGGCCCTTGGTAGGGATGTACTCCACCGCACTGATGAACAATGGCCAAACTGTGGGAGAGGGTGACCACGAGTAGGGTCAGGCCGAAGACAGCTAAGAAAATGGTGCAAGTCCTTAGCAGAAATCTCACAAATGTGTTATTTTTACAGGGCTGAGCCTCATCACCCTCTTTACCTTCAAGAGACCAGTGACCTGGGGTTGCTTAAGGAATGTCAGCTCCAGGAGAAAACCCAGCACATACTTGCCTCCAAATACTCAGAAACAATCTGGACATTATGGCATGTTTCCTCACAAATCGACCTTTGGTGGGTTCTCCGACGAGTACGCATTTCTCCTGTTATGCAATGCACTATCTAGAGGCAAATGTATAACAAATTAATCCCACATTGACAGAGCTGGCCCACAAAATGGAGATAACATAGAGAAGAATTATCACATATTCTCTCCGATTTCAACAAAAGACCCCAAAACACAGTCCCCATTCCCATCACCGCCTAAATGTCAAACCATTTACCACTTTAGCAGGAAAGTAAGTATTCTCCCAACTGCTCTCTTCAGAGCGCTCTTCACCTCCTGGTTCCTCAGGCTGTAGATGAAGGGGTTCAGCATGGGGGTCACCACTGCGTAAAAGACGGAAACAATTTTGTCCCTGCCCAGGGAGTAGCTGGAGCTGGGCCGGAGGTACATGAAGAGAAGGGTCCCATAGAAGATGGTGACGACCACAAGGTGGGATGCACAGGTACCAAAAGCTTTGTGCTTACCCAGCACAGAGCCCACACTCAGGATGGCAAATAGGATGCGGCCGTAGGAGGTGAGGATGACTGATATGGTGGTGACCTCGTTGAAGCCCCCAAAAGCTAGTACCAGCACTGTGTTGAGGCGAGTATCAGAGCAGGCCAGTTTTGACAGCGGTGGCCCATCGCAGAAGAAGTGGTCAACGACATTGGGGCCGCAGAACGACACCCGCAGTGCAAACCCCGTTAACACCACCGAACTAAAAAACCCAACTGTGTAGGAGCCAGCCAAGAGGGAAACACAGACCTTCTGGGACATGACGATGGGGTAGCGCAGGGGGTTGCAGATGGCAACATGGCGATCGTACGCCATCACGGCCAGGAGGTAACACTCCACAATGACAAAAGCAACATAGAAATACAGCTGTACAAAGCAGCCAGCGAAAGAAATAGTCTTCTTCTCTGATGAGAGGCTCAGCAGCATTTTGGGTGTCACAACTGAGGAGTAGCACAGATCCAAGAAGGACAAGTTGCTGAGAAAGAAGTACATGGGGCCTTGAAGGTGGGAATCGAGCCAGACTATAGCAATGACGCCAAGGTTTCCCACCACAGTGATGACATAGGCAAGCAGGAACACCACAAAGAGGGTAACCTGGAGGTCGGGGCGATCTGTGAACCCCTTGAAAACAAATTCTGTCACTGTAGTCCAGTTTTCCCGAGCCATTAGTGTGCAAGAGACATACAGCTCACAGGCAGGTGGACAATTTCCACAAGATCAATTATGCCAACTTCAACCCTTAATTACTAGTGGGTTTTAATCCCGTGCTCTGTCAACCAGGGCATTTCCCAGTGAAACACTGCCAGATACCCTGGCAGGATGCTCAATTGGCCCACAACCACCTGGCTGTGCAGGGACCCACATCTCCTGACTATATCTACTGCCCCAACAAAGATTTTTCCTGGTTAAAACCAAGCTTAGCTCATACCTTCATGTTCTAATTTTGAGGAAAGAAGCATAAATCCAACAAGGTTTTCCCCTGGACATCACCATGGTCTTCACCATGTGCATCGTTTCCATCTGTCTGCAGTTCTCAGCACACGAAGGGAAGAGCAGCTCACACGCATTAATGTTTGTTCTGATAACGCACAAGCTGGAGGAATATTAGCCTTCACTCTGCTTTTCAGGTTGATGATGTCCCAGAGACTATTTTTATTATCCCAGGGAACCCGGGGTTTGAATTTATTGCTCAGGGCTTCTTATTCTAAGTGCTCAGAAACAAAAATAATGTGGGCTTTTCTTTTTTTTTTTTAAATAAGTGATTGCTACCAAAGTTAGTGGCTAGTCTGAGGAATAAATTGCATTTTGATAGCTGTTCTCATCTTGTGAGAATAAATACATGGGCAGAAGAGCATATGCATGTAGTTTTCTCTTCCCAATATCTTCCAGCTTAGCTGGTGACTTGCTGAAAGTTGTGCTTCTCCCTTTATTTCTACCAATTAACTTCCATTTTAAGCAACCAGCAACTTCACAAGTACTTTCAAGCAACCGATTAACATGACAAGTTAAGGTTAGAAAGTAAAGCTTCCTTTTAGAAAAAAGTTAACACATAACTATGTCTCCAACGCAGACATTTGAGAGTAATTTAAGCGTAGCTCCCCCTTCTCTATAAAAAAGCCTCATCTGCCCTCATACCAGGCTGGAGTGGAGTTCAATTCCTTTTTTATTGCCCAATCCAATGCTCCACTTGACCCCAAAGACTCTCACTGCCCCTGGCTCCTGCTTGCCACCGATTCCACCGCCATCCACCTGAGATGCCAACTCTTCGGGTTTCCCGTAAAAGATGCAGCTTTTTTCAGTCTGAACTATTTTTCTGCCCACTTCTGTTCTTCGCTTCTCCAAGGAGATCATTCAGAAGACAGAATCTGCGCCTTTTTATTTCTGAGGAAGAGCTGGAAAAATAACAATAGAGAAAGTTAGACCGTATCCTATTAAATACACTTGAAAGCTTGTGTGCTCATCTCATAAATAAGACAAAATAATTAAGATGTCCCCAAAAAGGACTGTTGCTAGGAGGAGTATAAGCACATAAAACATACTAAAGAGTTCTTCTGTACATATATATATATTTGTCCCAGTATAACTCTTACCAGTGGGCAAGGATATGTTTTCAAAGAGAAATGCCAATTTTTTGCTCTTGTGGCAGCCAGTGCTACGGTTCTTTAGCATTGCCTCTGACCACATCTTTCTTACCTACATGACTGTATTGCACAGAATCATCACTGACTGAAGACAAAAATTTGGTTTTCCACCCTCTAGCTTGGTTTATAC
This sequence comes from Chionis minor, assembly GCA_013398295.1. Classification (NCBI taxonomy): domain Eukaryota; kingdom Metazoa; phylum Chordata; class Aves; order Charadriiformes; family Chionidae; genus Chionis; species Chionis minor. Next base: position 40,399 of record VZSF01003102.1, read on the forward strand.
ATCAGAGCTTCAGGGAATCAAATTTATTCCAAATCTCCTTTTCTTCCCCCGGTTTTTAATTCTACATGGTGCTGGATGTCCATGTATGGCTGCGTCTCCCAGAGGCTCTTGTCTCCACTATTTATCGCTTTCCAGCTTACGTGGTTGGGCTAAGCTGCCAAGAGCCTCCTTGTGCACATCACCCCATGCCAATCAGGCTTTTTCTCCCCTTCAGATTTAATTGGAAAGTTCCCACAGTGATTTCAAGAGTCAGAGGTCCAGAGATATTACCTCCTCAACCCTTGAGATGAGTTGTCTTCTGGGAGCCAGAATATGCCAAGATCAGGAACTGCTGTGAGATCACTGAGAACCGGCATCTCCTAGAGACGGCATCTCAGCACCTTGTAGCTATGGAAACACTTGAGCTGGAAAGATTTACCAATATTTATGAAGCCTTGAAAATCATAAAGAATATACTAACCATTTCCAAAACACAATGTTGCCAACCTACTGAAGACCATAATTTTAATATCAAATTAGGACATGGTGGAGGTACTAATGACCAGAAAGTAATACTTGAATCTGTTAAATTTATTATTTTATTTCCCTCACTGAGAAGACTCTCTCCCATATTGGGAGATGGGTACCCATATTGGGACAGGGTCTGGACGGAGAGACTGGCAGAGGAGCAAGCACCAGCTAGGCTCTTGAGCACAGAGGGTGGTGGGTTGTCCTCTCCCTGGAGGCTGGGGAGTGCTACAAGGGTTTGTCCCTTTAACAGCTTTAAATAGAGCCAAGGGGGACACCATGGTGTGCAGGTGACCATCCCACAGTACCTGAGCCAGGAGAGCAGGGTAGAGCCAGAGACCTGCGCCAAATTCAGCCAAGACTCCAGACTATCAGGCAAGTTGGTGATGATAAGGCAGGTCCAAGGTCAAACAAAGTCTATCCCAGAGTCAGGTCCAGCAATTGCTAGGTAGGTCCACAATCAAGCAAAGATACAGATCAAAGGAGTCCATAGGTCTCCTTTGCTAAACTGGAAACCAGCGCTCCTCTAGCACAACTCAAGAAAGGAACAGGCTTCCTGGGCTGAGCTTAAATAGAGCTGATGGGCCAATGGGCAGAGGGTGGGGATGGAGGCCCCAGGTGAGGCTGATCAGGGCCATTAAGGCCTATTAGTTCACTCTGGGAGAGATTAACCACTGTCTGAAAACACCCACTTCTCACCATTGAATATAGTGGGAGCCCAGAGTCACCAGCTCAGGTGTGGACATCTGTGCCATAGGTACCTAAAGGTGGATAATCCCACCCTTGCTGGAAAACTGGGCTGTCTAGTGTCAGCAGAGGGACACCAGCAACTCCAGAGATGGAGTCAGTTGTGCTTTGTGAACCATTCGGGGATCCTCTGAAGGATCTGCAATGTCTTTAAACCCATTTTCATTCTGTCAGCAAGGTCAGACTGAAACCTTTGCATGGTCCACAAGTATCTCGGAAACGTCACACGAGCTGGTCATCACTGCCACTGTGTATCTGTGCTCAGTGGTGGCTCATCCAAGTGATGTCTTTCAGATACCCAAAGCAGCACGATGGCTTTCAGAATCTCTCTCCTCTTCTCTCCTCTTCTCTCCTCTTCTCTCCTCTTCTCTTCTCTTCTCATAAACCCTGCCATGAGGAGCCCCAGGGAGTTTCTCCCAGGAGAGCACGAGGGACCGTATTTACAGCCCCATCACCCACAAGCTGCTGGAGTCTGGGAAGGAGCACGTCTCTCTCCACATCAGGCAGTTAACAGAGGTTAGGCAGACGCGTAGATGTCCTCCTCCGCATTCGGGATAAACCCTTGGCTCCCATCACTCCATAGCAGCGAAGGGGCAGGAAGAGCCAAGACAAAGCAGAGCCTTGCCTGCGTTTAGGCAGCGGGCTTTCTTCTTCGCATCCTCATGTCCTCTTTTTTGGGGGTCTCAGAAAACAGCCTTACCAAAGTCACTTTTTGCTGTAATAAGAGGGAGTGATGGCTTGTGCAAACTCTTTTTCTTTTACTTAGACAGGTTAAAGCGAGATGAACTGATTTATGCAAGGGTTAAATAAGGACAAGTCTTATTTTGTTATAAGGAATTGCAGCATTTCAAATTGTCAGCAGAATGCAGTCATTAACAAACCAGCCTTTGGAATCAGCACGTTTTAAAATTAACTCATTTTTCAAGCGAGCATCTTAACGCCCATGGTTTTAGCATGCTTCAGCGTGCCGGAGCTCATAAAGGTATAAATCATGAATTTACCAAAGTGAATTTTATCTATTGTAAATGATACATCATAATTTGATAAATGTGATTTGAAGACTGGAAGAATAATTAGAAGCCAAGGGAAAATGTCTGGAGGTCATTAATGTTGCGTAGACTGTGATTTCGCTGGGACTGTGACTTTCTCTTGCTCCAGGTTTATGCGCGCTCCTCCGAGGTTCCTCCGAGGTGTCTTCTCACACAGATTTCTTGCAAACTGAAAGTGAATAAAGATCTGATTTTTTTCTTAAATCTGGAAACACATGTGCTAGACTAAATCCATATTTTAATGTATCCAAGCATAGGAAAAAAAAAAATGTCATTTGGATTGCTTCAACTCACTCCCTGTTCTTTTCTAAGCACCTCAACAGGAAAACAGAAAACACACAATTTGTGCTTAGAAAATAGAGCAGAATATACACAAATGTGGTATGATTGCTTGGAGTGAAATATGGTCCGAAAGTGGACTGCTGTTTTCTCATTTTGATATTTTTCTCCCTTTTGCCTCAGCAGGTAACGTCTGCGTTATTGAGCTTCAGATACCTCACCTGGCTTTATTCTTTTGATAAGGGAGAGGACAGATACCTCAGCGTAGAGCCTAACGGAGGTGAGATCAATATCTTTTTTTCCTGTAAAACAAGCGTTTCATCAGCATGAGCAACAGGGTGTAAATGCTTTGCCTTTCTCAAGCACAGCATTTTTTGATTAAAGTATTATTTATGGCGTTATCAGAGTTTTGCAGGACAGTCTGTGGAAAGGTTAATTGGAATATAGTTTTTAAAACCGGTTGTTTGGATGAATCTTTGCCATCATCAAACAATTGTCAAACTTATATTGTCTATAATGTCTTTTCAAATACTTTCCGTGAAAAGGAAGCCAGGTCTCATTTTTTTAGTGAGACATTGGTGAATGTAGTGACATTGTCCTACAAAAGCCATAGCTGTGCTGTGGGTGACATATGGACATACAAACAGACACCCATATCTCTAATGGAATATGGTTTGTTTGCACTCGTGGTGAAATATTATTTAATAGAGTCAGTATGTTCCATAGGAACACTTGATTTAGACAAAGCTGCTTTTTTCCAGTAGAAAACTCCGTGTAATCAGTAAATATTTATTTATCAAAGCCACCGTTTAAACTAGACAAGTGCGGGGATGAGAGGTTCTATTTTTTCTTCTTTTATTTTTCAACACCCTCTTTTTATCGCAGGTACAAGGAAGGGAAGAAAATGTTTATGAGTTCTAACCACACAATTAATAAATTTGTCCTCCTGGGACTTGCTGAGAGCCCAGACGTTCAGTCTCTGCTCTTTGGGGTGTTTCTACTCATTTACGTGTTCACCCTCTTGGGGAACGTTGGCGTGATGACCCTGGTTCAGACTGACCCGCACTTGCACACCCCCATGTACTTCTTCCTCCTCCATTTGGCATTTACTGACGCTTGTTACTCAACGGTCATCATGCCCAACATGCTGGTGTCCTTCATCTCGAGGAACAAAGACATTTCCTTCCCTGGCTGTGTAGCACAGCTTTACAGCTTCGTTTTCTTCGGGATTGTTGAATGTTACCTCTTGGCCATAATGGCATATGACCGCTACGCTGCTGTCTGCAGCCCGCTGCAGTACGTGGTCATGTTGCCCAAGGCCACCTGCGTGTGGCTGGTCTCAACTTCCTACATCCTCAGCTTTCTCTATGCAGCCATATACACCAGCTGCACGTTTGGGGGATCCTTCTGCAATTCCAACATAATTGACCATTTCTTCTGCGACATTGTCCCCTTGATGAAGCTCTCCTGCTCTGACAGGTTGCTCAGGGAGAAGGTCATCTTTGCCTTCGTTAGCCTAAACGGGATTACCACCAGCGGAATCATCTTGATCTCGTACCTGTACATCTTCTCTGCTGTCCTGAGGATGCGCTCGGGGCAGAACAGGTCCAAAGCCTTCAACACATGCGTCTCCCACCTAATGGTGGTCTTCTTGTTCTATGGGACAGGGTTCTTCACGTACCTGCAGCCCAGCACCAGCCACAACGGCCTGGACAAGGTGGCCGCCACATTTTACACGCTGGTGACCCCGCTGCTCAACCCCTTCATCTACAGCCTGAGGAACAGAGACGTGAAAAAGGCTTTCATGAAACACATGAAGAGATGTCTCTGCCTTCGTCTTCACTGAAAGGGGGAGGGAGGGTCTGAAACTGTGGGGACCAAGTAGTTGTCAAGGAGGTAGAGCTTGTAATAAAGTTTAAATTTTATTTTACCTTCTCAAAGGTTAGTGTTTTCTTCCCTGGTCTTGCGCTGGTACAACGGTAGGGGAAGACCGTGGGACACACAGAGCTATATGTTCTTTCTACAGCTGTAAGATATAATATTGTGTGTGTGTGTGTGTGTGTGTGTGTGTGTGTGTACATTTGTGGACTTAAATTTTAAATACTGCACTTGAAGTCTGAACAGATGAATCAAATGGGCACAGAGACCTACAGGGACTCGGCTGGCACTGAGACCAAATCAACCCAAACCTCCATGGTTGCCACGTCTTACGACAGTGTCTCAAAACACATACTAATTTTGACACTCGTGCAACTTTGAATGCAGAGATGGATTGAATAAAGCAGAAAATTTGTTTATCTGAACATAATAAACATGTTCATCTGAAAGGTACACCGCTATTTTGTTAGTTCTATAGGAACTTCAACACAATATTGGCTGGAAAATTATTTTGGCAAGATTTCAGCAATTCTTCAAATGACAGAAAGAAAAAAATGCAAGATATTTTTTCAGAGGCAACTTTGATGCCAGCAAGATTAGTCTCAAAGCTATGCCAAATCATTTTGTGGATTTTGGCTAGCTTTTAGGTGTAGCAGAAATAAAGTGAAAATTTTTTTTTTAGACTCATTAAGATTAATTTTAAAAAGCTTTATTGAAACAAAACGTTCAATATCCCTGAACAAACAGCACTTGATGACTTCAACTGGTCTCCTCAGAAAGATATAAGATATACATACATCCTGGGTGTATTTATACATGTGGGATATGGGGTCTCTTTGGCAATGAATATTTATTTTGAAATAAGATTTTGCAGTTCCAGCAGTTTCTGAGAATCAGCCAAGCTGGATTTTGTCCTCCAAGGCAAGGATCATGAAACTCAGCCTTGGTAAGCTGATTAATTATGTTCCTTGTTTGCTTGAAAAGAGGCAGAAAAACTGGCAAAAAAGTTCTATAGATTTCTTGGCATGGGGACGAGCCAGATCAGAAGTCAGGTACTGAAATAACATAGTAGATATTTTCAGTAGACATGTTATTTGTGGCCCAGAAAAAATGGTTTTTTTATTTAACATCTCAGCTATCTGAAAGTGCTGGGCCAATTTTCTAGCTAATGGCAGTAAAGGTGGAAAAAAATAAGTGGAGGTAAATTTGCAAAGCAGAAGGGAAGCCTGGCCCCTCCATCTGTACCTCGTCAGGGTGTTCAGCCAGGGACCGGGACGCTTCCTCAATGGCGCTGCCCAGAAAACTGCCTCCAAATACTCCAGAAAAAGACTATTTTCTGCTTGTCACCATCAGCCTTACACAAATAATGTAGAAACCCACCATGTGCGTATTCTTGGCATCTGGGTAGGCAGCGGAGCGCCAGGGGAGCTTGTGGGCTCAACGTTGCATCTCCTCCTGCTTGAAGGAGAACTGCCACCAGCCGGGGCTTTGCCTGGCCACAGCCCTCCAAACCCAGGTGCAAAGATTGCAAAAATATTTGCCTTTCTCATAACCTAGGTAAATCTCTTGACCACAGACTTTGTGAAATAAACGGGAGGAAGCGCCTCATTTTTTGCCCTTTGAGATTCTCGGTGAATTTCAGAATTCACTTGCTGATTCTCCAAAGCATTTTGCTTGTTTGTTTGAGGATTGAATCAAAAAGAAAAAAAAGCTCCACGAGAGTTTTTTAGCTGTTGTTCTGGCGCTGGATGACCAGCGGCATCAATATCATGCCTTAGGCTTGCCATACACCAACATACGACAGGGACACGGGCTATGTGAATTGGGAAACCTTGAAATATAAGGTGGGATTCGCCATCAAGCAGTCAAGGGAATTGACTCTAAAGTACTTGGTCATTAGGACTTGGGTAAACTAAGAGATTCGTGACTCTCCCCTTGCTTTTATTACTAGCTGGTTGAGTAAGGTGATTATTTGGCGTCTCCCTGTCACTGATGGAGACAGTCTGAAGACGGGGAACTGAAATAGGTGACAAGAACATCTCCAAGAGGCTGACTTCCTGCTCTCCTCTCCCTGTGCTGGTTACTAGCCGGCATGGTAAGGTCAAAGGAGGTTAAGAGGAGTGGCCATCTAAATGCAAGCCACAGAGGAGCTGAAGAATCATAGAATTATAGAATAGTTTGAGTGGGATGGGACCTTTTAAGGCCACCTGGTCCAACACCCTGCCATGAGCAGGGACATCTTCAACTAGACCAGGTTGCTCAGCGCCCTGTCCAACCTGACCTTGACTGTTTCCAGGGATGGGGCATCCACCACCTCTCTAGGCAACCTGGGCCAGTGTCTCACCACCCTCAGAGTGGAAAAAAATTCTTCCTAATATCTAGTGTAAAGGAGGAAATGCTTTTGAAAACAAGCCCGCGTAGAGCTCAAGACAAGGGTAGCTCAGCTGATGGGTGTTTGCAGAAGGCAACATGGGCAGGTGTCCACTGGGAAGGGCAGTGTTTGGGGGCCACTGGGCAAGCAGGGCCAGCGGCAGGGCTCGTGGTCCTGCTGCACAGGGAAGGGTGGGAAGCATGCCCTGGAGGTCTCTGCTCGGCCGCTCAGCAGGCGGTGGAAGAGGAGGACCTCCCTGATGGCACGCTCTGAAACCCCGCCGATGCCACCTGCGATGCCCAGGCGGCCAGCAGACGTGGATTTGGGTGTGACAGGAACTGGAGAGCACCTGGGGCAAGAGGAGTTCGTACAGGAAAGATTCATTGCCCTCTAACAACAAGGGAGAGAGGCCCTGAAAATAGAAGAGGTCCTAAGGTAGGATTTAAGCTGCAAACTGGGAGATGCTGATGGCTGCGGATGAGCACTTTGACAGGGCTGTCGAGGAGCCTGGAGCTGACATCCAGCATACAGCTGAAAAGAACAAGAGGGGCAGGAGGAAAAAAGCTGCATGCACTACAGTACAGAAGATATATCAGACTGTCTATGGGATCTGGTGACTGGCACAAGCCAATAGCAGAAGGAAAGCAAGACTTGGAAATGCTTCCAAACCAAATCTGGAAGCTTAAGTAAGAAGGTGGGGGAACAAAAATCCTTGGTGTCAAGTGAAACTATGGTGTTCTCTATCACAAAACCAGCAGATAAATATGGTGCCAAAGCTGCTTCATAGAATCATTTAGGTTGGAAAAGACCTTTAAGATCTTCTAGTCCAATCATTGACCCTATTCTACCAGGTCCACCGCTGAACTGTGTCTCTAAGCATGTCTCTGCTTCCACGTGACAAACTCCCTCAGGGCATTCTTCACCTCCCTGTTCCTGAGGCTGTAGATCAGGGGGTTCAACATGGGCACCACCAGCGAGTAAAAGACAGCAAAGAACTTGTCTGTGCTCAGGATGTCCTCGGAATTCAGTCGGAAGTTCAAGGCAAGGATAGAACCATGGAAGATGGTGACTCCAACCAGGTGAGAGGTACATGTGGAGAAGGCTTTGTGCCGGCCCTTAGCAGAGCTGATCTTTGAGACAGCAAAGAGGATGAAGGCGTAGGAGACCAGGACGGCCAAGATGGTCACCAACTCCACCAGTCCCGCGAGACCGAATATCAGATGCCTGTTGACATGGGTGTCAGAGCAGGAGACTGCTAGAACAGGCATGATTTCGCAGAAGAAATGGTTGACCTTGGCTGGCCAGCAGAATGGCAGGCTGAAGGTGAAGTCCGTGTGCACCAAAGAGTGCAGCAGGCCAAGCACGTATGAACCGGCCACCAGCAGGACGCAGACCCCGTGAGACATGATGGATGGGTAAAGCAGAGGGTTGCAGATGGCCGCATAGCGGTCGTACGCCATCGCAGCCAGAAGGAAGCATTCAGTGGTCCCAAAACCTATGAAAAAGAAAAGCTGGGTGGCACAGCCAGCCAGAGAGATTGTTCTCTTCTCCATCAGGAGGTTCATTAATGTCCTCGGCGCCACCACCGAGGAGTAGCAAGCATCTAGGAGAGATAAATTGCTAAGGAAAAAGTACATGGGTGACTGAAGTTGAGAGCTGCTCCTGATCAGCGCAACCATGCCTAGGTTCCCTGCCAGAGTGACGAAGTAAATGAGGAGGAACAGGACAAACAAAAGCACTTGTAGTCGTGGGTCATCCGTCAAGCCCGCAAGAGTCAACTCCGTAACTTGCTCGGTTTGATTTTCCTCAGCCATCTTCTCCAAAAGCACTGTGAGTTACGTTCATAGAGCCACGACAAAAATAACCAATTAACAGAGAGACTCATCACCCAAAAAGACCAATAACCCCCGGCGCCTGCGCTGGCCAACCCTGTCGTTAGCAGAGATTTGTTTAATTTTGAATCGACATTCATCAAAAAAACAATTTGGCAAGACGGTGGAAATTTTATTTCGGTATCAGTCACTCTACCAAGAGTTCCATTTTTCACTCATTCTGACACCTATATATTTTTATCAATTGTAGACTCACAGCACATACCACATTTCAGTGTAACCCTCCCAAGTTCTAACAAAAAAGAGTAAAAGAAAGGGTTCCTATAGCAAATTAGTTAAACCGATAATGAAAATAGACTTTTCACAGAATTTCAACTAGAATATAAGCTTTCCAATTTTAGGAAGCCTTCCCAGTGGAGGGGTTTTTTAAACATTATTTTGCTTGCGTTGCTGCAGAGAGAAAAAACAAAAATCCCCCTTACTGTCCCATAGTTTTTCCTTTGTTTTGCCGATTTAGGGTTATGCTTTTATGGAGCACGTGGGAAGCAGTGTGGTGCCACCCTTTGGGAGAAAAGAAACTATTAAAGAAAAAGACACCTCAACAAATCTTTGCCTTTGTAACATCTTTCTCTACGTCTCCCAGCTCTAGAATCCACACCAAGGGGGTTTAAATATGTGCAAAGGCACCAACACATCCTGGCGTTTTATCCCAGAAATCAGTGAGGAACACGGAGCCACCAGAAACAGGCACTGGAAAATAAATAGGTATTTAAAACAAACCGAGAGAATTGCTGGGTAAACTGTCCCGCTTTTAGTCGAAGACGCTGGAAAACACTGGGCTGCTGGTTAAGGTTTCTGCCACCGTGACTAAATCTCATTGAGGGAATGAGTACAGCTTTCCCACCAGGAAAATCGGCGGGTGAATCTGTGTAAAACTGGCATGAATGAGCCTGGCTTATTTTCGGAATGGAAAATCAGGTAAACTATGTAGAGGGGTGGAAGAAGTGCACGGGATTCAACTGTACGTGGGAAAACTCAACCGTTTACTGACGCCGCCGCCCAAAACCACTGCAGAAAAACCTGTAGAATCCCAAAATTACTCACGGTGGAATCCCCCAGCATTGCAGAGATAAAGACGTATTATAACTGGCATTTTATCTGCTAACTGCTACTACAGCCTTCAAAAAATTATTAAAAAGTATAACTGGCAATACAACCTCTGAAAAATTCGTGTGCCCTGTGACTTCCCTTCTCCTCTTGGTTCTGTCGCTCTTCGGTCTTGGTCTGGCTCATAAAGACACGAGCAAGAACAATTAAATTCATCTTTACAGACCTCCCCTCTGACGGAGGATAAAATTATATATCACCTTGAAGTTTAGGTCAAAAAACAAATCCGGGTGTCCTCTTTTCCTTACCCTTTGAGGTCTTGCTTCTTACCTCTTCCTTACTTAACAGTAACGCGCGACAGAGTGCGAGGGCACTGATAAAATCAGTCTATCCAGCCTGGCAGGTTTAATTGCTTCTTAATTCTTGCCCCTAATCCACTGAGACTTCTAAGGTGTTTTTGTTGAGAAGTGTTTTGGAAAACTTCCTTTGGGAGAAATGTAATTATTTTTATATTCCTTTGTCAAATATATATATATATGTACAATCTCTCTGTCCAAATATATATGTGTATGACACAGGAATATAAAAATGAAATGAAATGAAATGAAATGAAATGAAATGAAATGAAAGTAAAATAAAATAAAATAAAATAAAATAAAATAAAATAAAATAAAATAAAATAAAATAAAATACTGGTCTTACAATAGAGGGCTCACAAAGGCTCGGACAGACTTCGTGGATTCATCTCGTGCTCCCACATATCCATAAAACAGACACGCTCCCCGTTGCCGGGAGGACAGGCTGGCATTTCTGGGGTGGGCTCCGTGGGACTCGCGTTAGAGACTGGTCTTGCCACACGGTGAATTACACCGAGAGGCGCCTGTTTCGTGGGGGTGCGAGGAAATAGCAACCAGGTAGAAAATCTACCCGAGCAAGAACATTGTTCATCCCAACTTTAAAGTGGTTTACTTGTATTTTTTACCTGAAGTTATTGGTTTCTTAATAGCATGACAGCGAGACTTTCAGGGTATCCATATCAATCCCCTTTCCGTAACTTCTTGGTGTATTACACAGAAAGTTCATTTCCTGGCAGGCTTCAGAGGGCTGGGAAATACACCACTAGTGGATCAATAAATGGTGGAACAGCTGTTAATGACCCAAGATGTGACTAAGTTATTCACATTAGCACCACCTGAGAAGCAGCTTGAGGGACAGTAAAGGCAAAGCTCAAATTGCCCAGAGGTCTCCAGGAAAAATGGCATCGCCCCTCGCTGTGACCTCCGGAAGGACCAAAGTTGAATTCAACCTGCAACTTCACTTGCAGGAACCAAGTTTTTGGTGAAAAAGCCTTGTGATTGCCAAGCCACAGGGAACAGCTTGAGAAGCTGCAGTGAAGAATGGTGTGATTGAGTTGTTAATCGATTATATGATGCCCTGTAGTCCCTCAGGTCTATCCCATTCCCACCCAGCCCTGTGAGCACTGGCTTTCAGAGAGATGCTCCATAGAAAAAGGGTTTACAACTCTTGTCCTGAGTTCTCCTCTAAACCTGAGCAGTCTGGAAACCCACGTCCAGTGGAGTCCAGGCTTTCCCTGAAGCCATGAAACAGACAAATGGGACAAACGGGATGAATCAAGCTGCGTGGAGGGGCTGCTCACTGCTCATGGATGGTGCATGAGGTTGGGCTTCATCTCACCCAACTTCAGCTATGCAGAAATTTCATGTCTAATCTGCGCCACTCACCTGACTCCTCCTGAAATAAAGGGAAATAAATTATAAAGAAGTTACCCTCGATACGCCTTCAGACAGATTTCAATGCAATTTGGAGTCCCACTCAATAGCAGCAATAAGGAAATACTCTCCTGGTCACCAGCTTCCTCCACTCACTGCCATCTCCCAAGGGCTCTTCTCAGGGCAGCCTTCACCTCCCTGTTCCTCAGGCTGTAGACCAAGGGGTTCAGCGTGGGGGTCACGATGGTGTAGAACAGCGTGGCCCTCTTGTTCTCGTCCAGCGCATAGGTGGAGCTGGGGCGCAGGTACATGAACAAGATCGCCCCGTAAAACATGGTGACGACCATCAGGTGGGAGGCGCAGGTGGAGAAGGCTTTCCTCCTGCCCTCCGGAGAGCGGATCCTCAGGACAGCGGGGAGGATATAAGTATAGGAGACAAAGATGACGGTCATGGTGCTGAGGCAGTTTATGCTGACGAGAGCAAGGACGACCACCTCGTAGGTGTGGGTGTCGGAGCAGGAGAGAGCTAAGAGCGGGGCAATGTCGCAGAAGTAGTGGTTGATAACATTGGAGCGGCAGAAGGAGAAAGTAAAGATGAAAGTGGTGTGCGTCACCGCGTGAAAGACGCCGGCGGCGTAGGAACCAGCAACAAGCCACCAGCACGTCCATCTGCCCATGATGGCGGGGTACAGGAGGGGCTTGCAGATGGCCACGTACCTGTCGTAGGCCATCACAGCCAGCAAGAGGCACTCAGTGACCCCAAAAACAACGAAGCAGCAGAGCTGGGCTGCGCACCCCCAGAAGCCGATGGTTTTCTCCTCCGTCAAGATCTGCACCAGCATTTTGGGGAGGATGACGGAGGAATAGCAGACATCGACAAAAGCCAAGTGGCCAAGGAAATAGTACATGGGGGTGTGAAGGTGAAGATCGGTCCTGATTAATGTAATTATGCCAAAATTCCCCAAGAGGGTGACCACGTACATGGCCAGGAAAGCCAAGAAAAGGGGGACCTGGAGATCCGGGCGGGTGGTCAGCCCCAAGAGAATGAACTGATGCACATCAGTGTGATTAGCTGGTGTCATTCTCTGCAACGCCTTCAACTCGTGGGAGATAGGTAAAACCATAGACAAGGATTTGGGCAGCTCAGCAGGACCCTCAGCTTCCTTGGTGACCCTTCTTAGTGGAGGGTCATGAAATGTCAGCTGGGCTCTGGACCACCCTTGGAAGAGCCGAGCCTCCATCCAGCAGCTTCAAAAGGATCCTAAAGCCAACACCTCCTCGTCAAGCTGAACAGTGAACGTGTTCACCTGGGTTTCGCTCAGCATTTCATCTCCAACCCAGCTTCCTATCGGTGCCTTCCCGGGGACACTTAACACAGGAGGAAGGTCAATAAGGTGCATGTTTCTTGGTGATAACCTTTTTTATAAAAACTAAGATATTGCATGCATTTTGTTTTTTCCCTAGTAAATGGCAGGTGCATTTTGAAAAGGATTGTATTTTTAAAAATAACGCGAGAGGGAACAATTCAGCTCGCAGAAATGGCAGAATTACTTTTCTTGTCGATTTCGCAAAACAAAACAGAGCGAAAGTGTATATTTTTCTTTCAAAACTGATACAAATGTACAGTTTTCAGTACACACAGCTTTGACAATCCCAGAGGAAAGGAAATTGGCAGTGGAGGCAGGGAAACTAGCTTGGATGCAGAGCTGAGCAGGGCAGGGAAAGGAGACCATACAGGTCGTGCTGTGGGTATTGGGCACCCTCTTGCCTTGGCCACCGTCCCTTGCCATCACAGCGGCACCAATGAAAAGACCGAACGTGTCTCTTGTTTCACAGCATCTAAACCTTAAAGTAGAAGAATCCTCCTTCCCTGTAGGATTCCTTCCACTCTTCTCAGTCTCCTTGTTATAAATGAGTTATCTTCCACCTCTGGTCCTTTCTTTCTTCTATCTCACCGCCTCCAGCTCCACCAGACAAAAAGGAAAGGCTGCTTACTTTAGCCCCAAGATGTCCCTTCATGTCCCACCACTTCAGAGCAGGTTCAGGGTTGAAGACTGGCCAGAACAGAAGATTCCCTCACCTCAGACACGACTTCTCCCACCAAACTCAGATCTTCGGTGCGGGTCCGTGAGGCTCCTTCAGTGACTGGGATGAGTTTGGCTGCTCCTCCAGACAATACGTCCAAGGTCATAATCCATCTCCAAAGACATGTTGAGAGTGCTTTTTAGAACTCTCTCCTTAAAAGCTGCACCACAGATGACTTGTTGCTGCACCTTCCAGAGGGCAGAGAAGCCGCCTCCCTATTTTTTAGTGTTCAAGCAGTATTTATACTCATTTCCGTGACCTTGGAGGCATTTCAGTCCATGGAGAATACAAGCTTGACAACAAGCAAAATCCACCCGGAATATCAATGTCTTCACCTCCAGGCTCACTAATGAAGCGCAGGAACAATTTGCTTTGAATATCTGGATTTAGGAAGATGTCTTCCCCGGGCTTCCATGCTGGGGGTGAGAGGGAGCGGATGAAAAGCAAACATCTACACCATTCACCAAAAGCAAATCCCAACTTTCTCCGCAGTCACCCCTGGTCAATACCTGACTTTCTCCAGCGTCTTCCCTCGTGCCACTTAAGCTGGATTTCAGCGATGCAAAGATGTTTCTTGCAACCATTTCTGCTGTCATGATCTCCCCTTGTTAGCACCCTCTTTCTCCAAAACCCAGCCCAAATGTAGATCTTTGTCTTTTCTGGCTTCAATAAGACAGTAATTGTCCCCTCACTGAGTTTTTTCATGTAATATTTTAATTTTTTTTAGTTTTTCTATGAGCATTGATGAGAAGAGCAAGTCAACGGCAATCACCTGAACTCAAATCAATACCAGAACTGCAGTCTTGCCCTAAACAAAATTCTTTTCACTGAGCTCCGTCCACTAGGTCCAAGTGCCATGGCAGGTATTATCTACAATACTGTGGTTTTGACACATGAATTCATGTCCAGGGCATTTCCTGGCAGATGTCAAAGGTAGTTTCAAAAGTAGGAAAAGTATCAACAGCTTGAAATATTGTGAAGTCTGCCAGATTGTGTCGGTGTTATTGTTTTTACTCACGATCCTTCTTCTGTTCATCGAATCTTCGTCACTCAGGAAATACATAAAAACACAATCTGTGCTCAAGTGTGCAACAATGCCAAAAATACTCTAATGGGTTTTAATTTAAAGAGATGCAGAAAGCAAAACCTACAAAAACAAAGGCAGTGTGGGTCTGCGTGGCTTTTTTCCCTAAGACACTCGGAGATTTTTGGACTCCAGCTTTTAAAAATCTGACCTGAGAATGAGAAAAGACACCCAGAAAAATTCATGAGCGGACTCTACGCTTGGCCAGGGCAGATCTTTCACGTCTGGAGACCAGCCTGTCTGCATGTGTTAACAGCAGCACACGGCGCCTTCCAAATAGGCTCAGAAGCTGGGCTGGAAGTTTAATTTCATTCCACCAAAATCTATACAATTTCAACGCTGACTTGATGAGTGCTGAATTGCTCAAAGGGGAAAAACAAAAATAAATGATAAGGCGTGAAATGAATCATTCAGCGGCATTAGCACATGGTGCACGGTCTGGTGCTCGCCACCACGGCCGGCCCTCAAAATGAAACTGGGAGCAGCATTTTTTGAGAAAAGAAAAGCTAATTATGGGCTTGTAGTGTTGGAGGTTTTATTTTTTCCACATCATTTATAGCTACCTCGGTGCTTTTATTTAGCATACCAACTGTTGAGTCTGAGCATGATTTAGCTGAATGTTGTCATCTACAGGTGTAGACTTCTTCATCTGACTGTTCACCACCCTATTGCCACGTCCTTCAGGAAACATTTCATCTTGCTCCAAAACAAACATCCTAAACAGCTTATCTGAATACTGACTAAAAGTTCCTCCTTCTCCCCATTGACTGTAGAATTCAAGTTACTCCCTGGACCATGAAAAAGTGGTGTCTACTGTCTGCACCCTGGTGAATGCCACGTTGAGACCCCTGACCCACAGCCTGAGGCACACAGAGGTGAAGGATGCTCTGGAGAGACTCCTTGGAAAAGTTTGTGTTTCCTCCTGGATTCAGACTGCTAAAAAGATAGAATCAAGTAAATGCAAATAACTTAGACTCATAGGATCACGTGGGTTGGAAGGGACCTTTAAGATCACCGAGTCCAACCATCAACCCAACACTGCCCAACCCACCCCTAAACCATGTCCCTCAACACCACGTCTGCCCAGCTGGGAAATACCTCCAGGGATGGCAACTCCACCACTGCCCTGGGCAGCCTCTTCCAATGCTTGAAAACCCTTTCGGTGAAGAAATTTTTCCTAATATCCAATCTAAACCTCTCCTGGCACAACTTGAGGCCATTTCCTCTTGTCCTATCACCTGTTACCTGGGAGAAGAGACTGACCCATCCTGGCTACACCCTCCTTTCCAGCAGTTGCAGAGAGCGAGAAGGTCTCCCCTCAGCATCCTTTTCTCCAGGCTGAACAACCCCAGTTCCCTCAGCTGCTCCTCAGGAGACTTGTGCTCCAGACCCCTTACCAGCTCCGTTGCCAAGAAGATGAATCTTCAAGAAGCTTTGTTTTTCCTCATCTCTCTGCCCATCCCTTGTGTTACCTGATGAGAAACATTAGGATCAACAGATAAGGCCAGATGAGAAAATCATCAAGCCAGCTGCGGCAATCTGAAAAGCATCCAGCATCAGGAGCACCTGGAGAGGGTCTTCATAAGCCTGGTTGGAGCATGGGGGAGGTTGCAAGAAGCAGCAGGACACATCTCATGTTCTGGTCTCCCTCTGGAAGAGTCTGTCACTTCCACTGGCTATGAAAGAGCTTAAATAATTAGTTTTTAGACTGAAAATATCAGATGAGATGAATTCCAACATCCGTAGATGCAAGTGTGCCTGTGCTCAGGTGTGCAAACACACGCACACACTGAATGACTGCTGCTTCCCGTAATGTGCCCAAAAATAGAGACCTTTCCCGATACACACATTTGTAATGATGACTTTTAGGGCGTGCATCCAACCACCCAATGTTTGCTCATGCAAAACACAGCACTTAAAGAGGCAGTGTTTTTACCGGTGCGACTCATGAAAATGAATTTAATGAAACTGTGTTGGTTTGCACCAGATGGCAAATCTACGTGCATTTGTCCCCAACGTGCATCTCCAGTTTCTCCACGTGTACTTCAAATTAAGGAGTCCCAACATATGAGTAACTTAACGCAACTCCAAAACTGAGCTTTCCCATTCACAAAAGTCAGGGAATGCAGTCAGCAAACACCTACGCAGAGATGCACGTATACATGCCTACATCTATATACTCACTTATATTTTCTTATACTGTTTCCTATCTATATTTAATTAAGAATTTAATGTATTATATGCAATACATGGGAACTGTCCATGTGCATACCAGCATGCGGAACACCACGCACACCTGTATGTACCTGTGTTCATGGCAAAGGCAGCTTTCAAAGTGATGCAAGCGCCAAACCACCGCTCGACATAAAACAGCGCAACTAAAAGCCTAACAGCCCATCCCTTCTCAACACAAAATTTACTCTGCTTTCTTCTTTCGTGTGTGTTATTGTGTGGAGCTGTGTTTTGGTACAGAGAACACCAGCAACATGGAAGCTCTTCTCTTAGCTGGTGTCCCCAGGCCTTGCCCCGCAACTATCAAATAGCCACCGTGATCCATGTCTCCCTCTCAGTCCCATTCCCCTGTCCATGGAGGAGAGGAACCGCAGTTCGGTCACCAGCTTCATCCTCCTGGGGTTCACCACTGACCCAAAGCTGCAGCTTCTCTTGTTCATGGTGTTCACCTTAGCCTACGTCACCACCCTCGTGGATAACATCACTCACGCTGTAGCTCATGGCTCCATACCCCCATGTACTTCTTCACTGGGAATTCGTCCTTCCTGGATCTCTGGTATTCCTCCATCTACATCCCCAAGATCCTACTGAACTGCACCTCTGAGGACAAGAGCATCTCCTTTGCTGGGTGTGCTGCTCAGTTCTTTGTCTCCAGTGTTATGGCCTACACCAAGTGCTATCTGCTGGCAGCGATGGCCTATGACTGGTACGTGGCCATCTCCAACCCACTGCTCTACACTGTTGCCATGCCCAAGAAGCTGTGCGTGGGACTGGTGGCTGCCTCCTACCTCACCGCCTTTGCCAATGCCACCCTCATTACCAGCCGCACATTCACTCTCAGCTTTTGCAGTGCCAGCATCATTGATGACGTCTTCTGCCCTCACTGGTGAAGCTCTCCTGCGACATGACGAACAGCTATCAGGTGCTCCTGTATTTCATCCTGACTTCCAGAGTCATCCTCGCCTCCACACTCATCCTCACATCCTATGCCTCCGTCCTGGCTGCCATCTTGAAGATGCGCTCCGCCAAGGAGCAGCGCAAAGCCTTCTCCACCTGTGCTGCCCACCTCACTGCTGTCACCCTCTGCTTTGGCTCCATCCTCTTCATTTACACCTGGCCCAGCTCCACCTACATCCTGTGGAGGGACAAAGTGGTCTCTGTGTTTTATATGGTGGTGATCCCCATGCTGAACCACTCATCTACAGCCTGGGGAACCAGGAGGTGAAGGAGGCACTGAAGAGACTGGTGAAGAGAAAGACAGCTCTTAGCAGAAGAAAACCAGAGATTATGTCCCCAAAGATGCATATAGCTAGGAGGGTACCTGTCTTTTCTTGTTTGTGTCTTCATTTGTTGCTTTTCACAACGGGTGGAGGAGGATGCAAGGCAGGGGCATAAGCTCTCCTGATCCTGAAGTGTGTCCTGACAGACAGATATCACTCCTCTCCTTCCCACCTCTCCCCATATATAATTTACACCTGTGCTATAAAATGGGATCTTTTGAGGGGCTGGCCTGTAGCCTAGTACTAGGAGGAACACCTTCTTCACCCTGTGCTTTATCTGGATTAAATATTCCTTCCTTACGTCCAAACCAGTAGCTCAGATGGAGTGCCGTGTGTCATGAGTATAACGTGCTTCTGCTCCTGAGCTGGCCCAGTTATCTCCTCACGATGCTGTGTGGCACTACACAACCATACTTTTCATGGTTCTAGACTATTTTCCCAGTGAAACCTCCACACCGGTGTGGATGGGGAGAGTCAGACTGGAAGAACCAATGTTAAAGAGCACAAAGGCATCTGGGGTTGAGTTTAGTTGGCTGAATATCAGCTATTAACACCATGGAGATGCCCACAGGTCTTCCTCTGAGCCTTCAGATGTTGCTCCAGAATGGTCCAGCTCTTCTGAACGTGGCATGGCATATGTGCCAGCACTTGCCGATGTCCTCAGCATCTCAGGACAAAGCAGATGGCACCGGATTTCTACATGAGGGCAACCAAACCCAGAACCGGCCTGGGGAATTTCACTGCATCTTGCTCCTTTCATGAAACTTAAGCAAAAAAGTTTCCCGCACCACTTGTAGGAAAACATGCAAAAAAGGCGAAGCATTTTCTTAGTTATTAAAATATCTTTTTTTCCTTTACAAAGTTTTCCTAGTCCAACTGAAAAGGGAAAAAAAACCCAACTCAAACAATAAAACTCTTTTTATTATTATTAAAGACTGTTGGGAGGAGGGATTAGGTGAATCAAAGTAGACTCGTCTCTTCAAATTTAGATAAATAAAATCAAGTGATTCAGTTTCTTGTCTCCATTTGTGATCAATAAAGGCATGTTTCTATTTTACTAGTTTTTGTTCAGACAAAGAGTGCAGTTTAAAGAATGTCAATTTGAAGATCTCCCAGCTTTCTCCCTGTACCATGCTGTGGTTCACCTCACAACCTGGGGTCAGGCTGTACGACCCGAGTTCCTCTTGGGTGAAAACAAACTGAAAATGGGCTTGAGGAGGGCACCTAATGCAATTTGAGCTCCAGTAAGTGTTCAGGTCCCCGGACCAGAATAAATTTAATCCAGAGGAAATTCTCCTGAAATGCGTATAGCACAGACAGCAGGTCCACAGTGCCAGCCCTGTTGATGCTCAGACCTGCTCCTCTTGCACCACGTCCATCCTGGAACACGGTAAAACATCCTTTTATTCCCACATACTTTAGAGGGGACCTGGCTGACTGTCTCATAATTAGACAATGAATTTTCAGATGTTGAGAGCTAGGTGAGCCCATTCCCATGCCTATTCTCCCGTCCCAAATTCATTATGGTAGGAAAATCACATTTACGAAAACCAGTCAGACAGGGAGGACGTACATAGTGTACTTCGACGTGCCTCCCAATTTAAGAATTAAAGAAGACAAAAGCAAATCTATCCCAAGGCAATTAATAACAAGAAGTTCAAGCTGCGAGGTGTCCTCGAGGAGGTCCAAAGGTGAGGAGAAATGCAAAGAGCTTCCCCGGCTCCCTCTGCTAAGGGGTCAAAAGCAGGCAGGGACAAACCACCCCATCAGCAAGAACCAAGGGAACCATGTTATCTGCACACATCATGAAGACAAGGATGTCTCTTTCTTTAATGAGAGCGTATGACAAAGCTTATACGGGCACAGAAAGCCCTCCAGCAGGCCTGAGCTCCAGGCTTTTGCTGTACAAGTGGTTATGGCTATTTTCATCATAAGTGATGCTGCTCCGCTTCCCAGAGCAAGAAGTGGTCCTTGGGGACCAACCACCCTTCCAGGAGTCATCAGTTTAACAAGACCTTCTGGGGTTTACCAAGAAAGTTTCTTAATCACCATGAAAGCTTCTCAGTGGGCTTGTAGTCAACTTACCACATTCTTCTTAACAAGCCATGAGATACTAATTAGCAGGAGCTAACAAGAAAGAAACTTTCTTCCTTGTTAACAACAAAGTGCACTTCTGCAGCTGCCTGGCTTGTCGGAGCTAGAGCAGGCCCCGATGAGTTGGAGAGTCAGTGTGTTGGCATGTGACCATATTAAGGGCAATTGTGTGGGCCAGGATGGATGGAGAGGCACGTTCCTCAAGGTTTTTCTGATTAAAGTACCTGCACCTCATCCCTGAGGTTAAATTCCCACCCCTAGGCTGAGGTCCTTCTTCTTTGGTTTATGACGCCAGTGACCCAGCTGCACCCTGAGCTGCTTGCTGAGGAGGTGCGGTGCACTTGGTGGGAGCACTGGTTGCTGTGGGACCACCTTCCGTGCCAGTCTCCGGTCTGCTTGGGACCACTTCTGTATGTTTCTACCCCATATCAGTTCCTGGTCAGAGCTCTTTCCTCTCCTATTGGTCTATGGGGTTGACTATGCTATAATTGCTAAAGTTTATTAGTCATTCTCATGTACCTTGTGATTTATTTTAGAGGGGAAGTCACACAATTGCTCAAAACTAAGCAAAAGCAGTTAATAATAATATAACTAAAATCATCTCAAAGCGCCAGGATAGGGAGCAGGTACCTGCCTGGTGGGTGATTTTGCCCTTACTCAGAGGAGCTGCCA
This sequence comes from Chionis minor, assembly GCA_013398295.1. Taxonomy (NCBI): domain Eukaryota; kingdom Metazoa; phylum Chordata; class Aves; order Charadriiformes; family Chionidae; genus Chionis; species Chionis minor. The sequence continues at coordinate 61,346 of VZSF01003102.1, forward strand.
CATGATAGTGCTCTGGTCCTTCAGCAAGTTGCAGGCGCTGCAGAAGTTTCTCAACTAAATTTGAAAATACAGTCAGAGTCAAGCTAAAATAAGTTGTAGAAAAGGCCTGAGGAGCAGTGAACTGCTGTTACGAACCCCAGTGTCTATTATTGGGAACACCAAATTCTCTGGGTCATGTGTTCACCAGAAATGTGCCCATTGTGTGACATGAAGAGCGCTCTGGTCATCGCCGTCGCCCTCAAAGCAATAGGTGTTATTTGTTGTCATTGCTCAAGACAACAGTGGTGATGCATTCTCAAATAGAAGGGTTTAAATTCTTGAAATGAGAATAAAATCAGGCTGTGAACACAAAAAAAAAAGTAGCCAGCGCATCCCTGAGGCAGGCCAGCAACTCATCTAATCCAAGAGGCTTTAATGACCCAATATTTAGGAACAAGGCAGAGGGTTCCCAATACTTTTGTGCCCCGTAGCTCACCAGAGAGCATTGCTTCCTTTATACCCCAGCAGTACAAAACCAGAACGTATAAACGTCTCTGAGAAGACCTCTCAATCCCTCTGTAGCACTAGGGAAATCTATTTTTCAGATGATCGTTTCCTCTCCATCACTCTCCCCAGCGCATCCTTCACCTCCTGGTTCCTTAGGCTGTAGATGAGGGGGTTCAGCATGGGGGTCACCACCGTGTAAAACACAGAGGCCACTTTGTCGAGGTCCTGGGAGTGCCTGGAGCTGGGCCGTGAGTACATGGATGCAGCAGATCCATAGAAGAGGGTCACAGCAGTCAGGTGGGACGCGCACGTGGAGAAGGCTTTGTGTTTGCTGGTGGCTGAGCGCATCCGCAGGATGGTGGCCAGGATGTAGGTGTAGGAGATGAGGATGGTCAGGTTGGTGACAAACAGGTTGAAGCCAACCACAACAAACATCATAATCTCATTGATGGTGGGGTCCGTGCAAGAGATGGCGTAAAGTGGGGGCCCCTCACAGTAGAAGTGGTTGATGATGTTGGGACCACAGAAGGACAGCCGAAGTGCAAACGCCGTGTGGATAGTGGCATTCACGATCCCAGCGAGGTACGAGCCAGCTACCAGCAGCGCACAGACTCTGCTGGACATGGAGATGGTGTAGAGCAGGGGGCTGCAGATGGCTACATAGCGGTCATAGGCCATCACAGCCAAGAGGTAGCACTCGGTGGTGGCGAAGACCGCATAGAAATAAAATTGTGCAAGGCACGCAGAGTAAGAAATGGCCTTCCTTTCTGCTAGGAGATCTGAGAGCAGCCTGGGGGTGATTGAGGAGGAATAGAAGACGTCTAGGAAGGACAGGCTGCTCAGGAAGAAGTACATGGGGGTGTGGAGCTGGGTGTCCAGCCTGATTAACACCAGCATCCCCAGGTTCCCTAGAAGAGTGATCACGTAGATCACCAAGAAGACCATGAAGAGGACAGCCTGGACATCCCCCTGCTCCGAGAACCCCGAGAGAATAAATTCAGTGCTGGTGGTTTGGTTTCCTTTGGCCACCATCATAGCACAGTCGCTGTAAGAAAGCAGAGACGTGGAGAAACATGGGGTCAGCATGTTCCTGTTTTCCCCACAAACGGATGTTAAAGAAGCATTTATTTTTATTGGGAAATACAACCCTCAGAAGATATTGAACAATGTTTGTCTCAAAACACGTTTTAAAGCAAGCAAAGTGCATGATGGAATTTATTTCTAATGGTTTTATTGGTTTGATAAAGTCACTTTGCAAACAGGAAAGTTCATGCTACTTCCTGAAGAAGTTAAGAAGTTTGTTACTCATCAGATCCGAAGAGATAACCACAGTAATTTATTCTAACATTAGAAATCAAAGTCTGCATTTAAAAGAATAAACAAACTAATCTCAGAAAATAGAAAGAGGAAAAGCACTGAGAGATAGAGATATTTTGTTAGAGAATTTCCTTTAGGAGTTACAGAATAAATTAAAATAAAACTCTAATTTCTCCCCTTCCTTCCTGTGAAATTCTGAAGTTAAGTTTAGAACAGGAGATTTAGTGCAAGTATTAACCTCCCTTTAAATATGGTGATATCCATGTCATTCTTATAATACCAGTAAGTGGAGAAAGACAACAGAAAGAGTTTATAAAGGTTGGTACTGGTGGAAACCCCAACAATGCCACGGTGCCATTATGAACTGGGTGGACTTGGATGCTGATAAGGCAGTTTTTTTAAGAAAAAAAGAGAAAATTAAGCTCATCTCTTAAAACAGAGGTTACTCACTGAGGGGTTTTGAAGGGTTAAACAAGATACCAAATTATACCATTGGAAAGGACCCTTGTGCAGGAAAGATGTTCAACACCGTGCCCTGCCTCCGCTGGTACGTGAGGCTCCCTTAAATCCGGACTCGGTCAGACAAATTTTTATATTTCTTTATAGTATTTCTTCATATTTCTTTCTAGCATTAAGTCAGCGGCAGAAACTTTCACTCCCCTCTACAAACAAGTTTGCCAGATAACCCAGGTTGACCGCACACCACCTGCACTCCCATCGGATTCGTGTAAAAGCTCTGAGACAAACCAGAACTCGGGGCTTTTTTGCCAGTATGAGAACATGCCTCGGACCACCGATGCTTGGTAGAGCCTCTTCATCAGCTGGTCCAAGAGCTGCCCTCTCCAGCCACTGGGCAATAATTAGAAATCCCGGCAATCCTGATTAAAATAATGAGCTGAGGCTGAGGGGCTGCTGATCTTTGGTGGTGCCCGTGTATCTCGGATGGTTTGACTCACAGCCTCAGCTTGTGGCTGCCTTAAATTTGGAAAAGCAACTTATAACCACCTGGGTTTCACGGGAGGTATCCTGACTTTGGGTGACAATTTTGTGTGGAAACGGGCTCCTGCCCAAAGTCCTTTCCTTGCAACAGGTCAACTTTTTGTAGCATTATTTAGGCTAAAACTCACCTGTTTTCTCACATCTCAGGGTCCTTTTTGGTTTATTAGAGACTTCTTATCTCCTAGACCAAAATTTTGTCTGAGAAATAAGCCCCAATTTCTCCCAGTATTGGCGTTAAAAGCAAGAATGATTTGCCAGTCATGAAGGGCATCAACACTTGACCAAGAAGAGCCACTGTTTATAGGATTCTTTCATTAAAAGACCAAGGGTTTTGCCGCTGCCCTCCCACGTGTGTCATTCAGGAAACTTCTCTTGGGAGTTGCTGACTTTGGAAACAGCTCCTTAAGGAGGAGACATGCACTGGTAAATAAACACAATTAATTTCAGCAATTTAAGTGTAAGCTCGAGTATTTTTTTCCACTTCTTTATATATACATAAAGAATTTTATACATATATATATATATAAAAATTTATCTCTTGGAA
>VZSF01003102.1:64794-78134 GCA_013398295.1 Chionis minor
ACCCCACCTGGAATCCTGGGTCCAGCTCCGGGGGTCCCGACAGCAGAAGGACACGGAGCTGGTGGAGCGGGGCCACAGGAGGCCCCAGAGATGCTGGGAGGGCTGGAGCCCCTCTGCTGGGAGGACAGGCTGGGAGAGCTGGGGGGGTTCAGCCTGGAGAAGGGAAGGCTCCGGGGAGACCTTCCAGCCCCGGCCAGTGTCTGAAAGGGGCTCCAGGAAAGCTGGGCAGGGACTCGGGATCAGGGAGTGGAGCCACAGGATGAGGGGGAATGGGTTTACACTGGAAGACGGGAGAGTTGGATGAGCGATTGGGCAGAAATTCCTGGCTGTGAGGGTGGGGAGCCCCTGGCCGGGGTTGCCCAGAGCAGCTGTGGCTGCCCCATCCCTGGAGGTTCAAGGCCAGGTTGGACGGGGCTTGGAGCAGCCTGGTGCGGTGGGAGGTGTCCCTGCCCAGGGCAGGGGGTGGCACTGGATGAGCTGTAAGGTTCTTTCCAGCTTAAACCTTCCTATGAGCTGTGAGAGTCACAGCCATGTTTATGGAGAAAAGTTTCTCTTTTATTGCTCTTAAAAGAACAAACCAGCACTAGTATCTGTAATCAGATCGAGGGAATTATTTTCTATCCATCTATGGAAAATACAAACCTTTCTTTGGGAAGTTAATTTCTGGTATTAGTGACCTTCATGCCAAAGCGAAAGCATAGTTCTGACGCTACCTTCACCCCTTTTGCTTTCCTGTTCCTTCCAGAAAGCTTTTTCTGGATGCTGCTCTGAATGATTGATTAAAGGCTAGTTTCACCTTCTCGCTTCTGAGCAGGGTTTTTGAAGGACTCCAAAACATCAGCATGCTGAGCTGAGGCTTTCCCCTTATAGAATAACTTAATTTAAATAATTTATTATCTAGTTAATTTTTGTAAATTTAGTTAATTCGTGTTTAAATTAACTCTTTAGAATATGCCCTGAGTGTGACTGCTCTGAGCAAAAGACATGTTTGCCGTGTAGCCGTGTCAGCCCACCACCCTTTGCTGCCAAGCAGCAAGTGGAGAAAACCATGCGTTTTTTTCCAGAAAAACTCATCTTGCCCTGATGTGAGTGTTCGAAATAGACCAGATGAATCAAAACCTCCAAATGCATAGTTGTCTCCATAAGGGGAACCGATGGTGAGTAAGTCAGATGTGAAAGCCTACAATTAGATAGGATGACTCCTGGACTGAGATGACTCAACCCCTCAGGCCTGGAAGCAGAAATTACTAATAAGCTGCAGCTGGGATGGAAAAGAAACTTTGCCTGGATGGAGGCACATAAGTACGAAAGGAGATGGTGGGGGTGAGGGGGGTTGGCCAACGTTAAGAGTCTTGAAGCCATCAAAGAAGTCAGGCACATTTGAATAGAACATATGGCCAGAAGCACTGAGGCTTTCTGTGTTGTCAATGCCACATGATACCATGTGAAATGCCAAGATTGTTCAGATAATGTCTTGACAGACCATTCCTGGACACGTTGAGAGAACACTTGTCACAGGGGATAAAACTCCACCTTGCTCCTAGGCAAAGGAGCACGTCATCGTGGTGGCTCCAGGCTGGTAGATGTCTATGGGGGGGACCCATGCAGGAAGGCAAGATCCCCAGCAGAGGCGTCTGCATGCAATGGACATGAAACGTGGGGATGTGCTGTTCCCCGTAAAGACTGTCCTTGGACAAATCAGAGAAAATAACAGATCAGGTTTATTGTCCTAAAGCAAAACCTTAAGCAACTACTTAGAAAAATTGGAAACAAAGTTATGAAAGACATTGTCCCTCCCCAGCACGTAGTCTATGTTTAGCTTGTCCCCTTCTGCTCTCAGCCACCTCTTTCATCCCACAGAATTTAATATTGTTGCAACATTGCATGAAATCACAGAATCACAGAATGTTAGGGGTTGGAGGGGACCTCTGGAGATCATCTGGTCCAACCCCCCTGCCAGAGCAGGTCCACCTAGAGCAGGTTGTACAGGATGGCATCCAGGTGGGTTTTGAATGTCTCCAGAGCCAGAGACACCACCACCGCGTGTTCAAGCACTGCTTATAAAATTTACCCCAAAAGTTTCACTTGCAATGTAAGTTTTTTTCAGATTGTCTGTGTTTTCTGCAGTCTTTTCTTCATTTTTACCTGCTTTCAGACATTGTAATTACAGGTAATTTATTTTTCAAGGGTCCCCAACAAGGAATCTATTCGGAGTTCAAACTCTGTGTTGTTCGGCACAAGGCAGAGCAAGTACATCTCACCAGATGTGCAGAAATGTATGGTGCTCTTCTTCTGTCAGGTGTCAGCCTTATTTCTTCTGCCGACTCCACCGTCGTAGGTGATACCTCCTTCAGTTTAGTTGGAGCAGGACCAGTGGAAGTGCATGCAGGAGAGAAGCTTGTTCCTAGCTCTTCTGAGGATGCTCCTCACCTCCTTGTTCCTCAGGCTGTAGATCAAAGGGTTGAGCATGGGGGTCACCATGGTGTAGAAGACGGAGGCGGTTTTCCCTTGATCTTCAGCTTGCCTGGAAAAGGAATGGAAATACAAGAAAGCTGAAGGCCCGTAGAAGAGGGCAACAGCCATGAGATGGGAGGTGCAGGTGGAGAGGGCTTTGTGCCTGCCCTCCACAGAGCAGATGCTCCAGATGGTGACCAGGATGCAGGTGTAGGAGACAACGATGGCCAAGACTGAGGTTGCTATGAGGAAGCCAACACACATGACCATCACTATCTTGTTGAGACGGGTGTCGGAGCATGAGAGCAGCAGGAGCGGTGGCATTTCACAGTAGAAGTGATTGACAAGGTTTGGGCCACAGAAAGAGAGTCGGAGGAGACCGCTGGTGTGCACAAGGGCATTCAGGCTTGCTGCAGCGTAGGAGCCCACCACCAGCTTGACACAGACGCCATAGGGCATGGCAGCAAAGTAGTGCAGGGGCTCACGGATGGCCATGTAGCGATCGTATGCCATGACAGACAGAAGGATGGCTTCCGCGGTGCCAAAAAACGTAAAGAAGAAAAATTGTGTGATGCAACCATGGAAAGAAATTACATTTCTCTCTGCGAGGAGACCTGACAGGAGCTTTGGCGTGATGGATGAAGAATAGCAGATGTCCATAAAAGAGAGGTGGCTGAGGAAGAAGTACATGGGCACGTGAAGCTGAGAGTTGGTCCTGATGAGGACAATCATCCCCAGGTTGCCCACCAGTGTGGTGATGTAGAAGAGCAAAAAAATCATGAAGAGCAGCTCCTGCAAGTCAGTGAAACCCATGAGAACAAACTCAGTCACGCTCGAGTGGTTTCCCCTGGCCATTCTCCTGATGCCAGCACAGAGGAGACAAAGAAACACAGGGAAGAGGTGAAATAATTTCTCCCAGATCGGAGGGATATGTAGTACCTGAAGCTAATGCAAGACTTGGTCTTTCCTGGATAAATACACCCACTTATTTGGAGAAAAAATGCCATGGATGTCCTCAGCGGGCAGGCTGAAGATCCAAAGTAATATTTTGAGAAATAATGTATTGACAAAGTAATAGCCAATAGACCATAATACAGAAAAAAAGTAAAATCCTAAAGCTTAAATCTTAAAGCTCTGTCTGGCCTATTATGGAAAGAATTCCTCTTGCAAGCGGTGTCCTCCTGTGAACATCCAAATTCTTTCCAAGATGTGGGCATGTTCGGGAGGATTTCTTTCCCTTTTTTTGGGGGGGTATTCTTATTTAGGGACAAGTAAATACAATAATATTGTGCCTTAATTTGCCACATTAATTAGTGTTGTGTTAAATAGACAACAGACCGTGTGGGAGTGATTTTCTCGCTCTGCAGAGATATGGTCAAGTCCACTAAAATGAGACTAGCATACCTGATTGCAATTTCATATATGCGTAGCTTCAAGAGAAAAATGCCCCCTTCTAATCTGAACTATACTTGCAGGCTGTCTTCCTTGCTCCTCTTGGGTCTGCTAATTTCAGGAATTTTTATCCAAAATCTGAGTCAGCATTCAGACGTGCTGGAGTATGCGTTTTTTTCCTTCAGGAGGGAGCTGAATAACTTCAGTATTGCTTCATGGCGAGGTTCCTGCTTCTGCAGGGGGTGGACACGCCGGTTAAGGAAGCCCTTCCCATTCCAGCAAAAAATTGTCTCAAAATCTCACCCTCCCTCTGGCTGGTGGCATCTAGAGTCGTTCTCAGAAGGAGACTCATTGATCCATGAGCTGAGGTTAAAGCACGAGCTTCGTGGGTCTTTCCGAAAGCAGGAAGGTTTCCCTACGGCAGCCTCCAACGTGGCTGGGAGTTTTAAGCTTTACCCCACATCCACAGGACCAGTCCCCAGTGGGTCTCTGGAAAGGGAGCAAGCCTTCCCTGGAGAGCCTGGGGCACGCGCGGAGACTTCTCTCCAAGGTTTCAGGGCTGGGATCCCCAAGGCACGTCAGAAATTACACCGGCAGAGCCTGAGCAAGCCCGTTTGTGTACACGGCTTTGTAATGAGGAGTGGAACACAAGGCAACACATTGTTGCTGAAGGCTTGAATTTGAAAGATTTAAAATTTTTTTTTTTTCAGTTCTCCGGGACCATGAAAGAAAAAAAGAAAAATCATAACTCTAAGTAATGGACTAATTTAAGGAAACCATTGCTTGATATTTGCAACGATCAGTTACATTAATTTTCTTTTGTACTGTGTATTTCTATAGAGCAGATGTGGATATAGTAAAGAAAAAGTGGATTGAAATGCAGATACCAACCTGCCCTTCTGTCATCATTTTCTTTTTTCAAGATAACTTGTCATTTTCCGTTTATAGAATCATAGACTCATACAAGGTTTAGGTTGGAAGGGACCTTAAAGCCCACCCAGTGCCACCCCCTGCCCTGGGCAGGGACACCTCCCACCACACCAGGCTGCTCCAAGCCCCGTCCAACCTGGCCTTGAACCTCCAGGGATGGGGCAGCCACAGCTGCTCTGGGCAACCCCGGCCAGGGGCTCCCCACCCTCAGAGTGAAAAATTTCTTGCTGAGATCTAATCTAAATCTCCCCTCTTTCAGTCTGAAGCCACCACCCCTCATCTTATCACTACACGCCTTTTTAACATTTTGAACTCACGCTGATTAGCTGCCAATTGCTTTGGAGCTTCTCTCCTCTGAACCCACAGGAGCTGCTATGGCCACATCCTCAGAAAGTTGTTTTAGGTTGTCTTCGTGTCACATTAAATGCTCCAGGACTCTAGATCTTACCTCTTCTCCTACCGCTGGGCACCACTGAAAAAAGACTGACCCCCTCCCTTTAAGTATTTGTAAACATTGACGAGATCCCCCCCCCTCAGCCTTCTCTTCTCCAGACTAAAAAGTCCTTTTGACTTGATGCCACCAGCAAGGTGGCACTCCACTTTGCAGATGAGGGTAAATCTGGGACTTCCTATCGCGAGTTTGCCGCGTGGGAAGTTCCAGTTAGAAACAAAAAGGAGGGAAAAAAAACCCCCACAAGTCTGGTAAAACGCTGAAACGGGGGGCAGAAAGGGTGTGAAACCTCTGCCCTGGGTGGTCCCCAAGGCTCAGCGGGACAGGGAGGGCTGAGCTGGTGTGGGTGGCCGTAAAGGAGACCTCCATGGGTCCCTGCTGATAAGGGAGGAATGGGAACGCAAACAGCCTGGGAGGGCGTTTGCCCCAGCGGCCGGGCAGCCTGAGCGCCGGCTGGATTAAATAATAACCCGGGAACTATCAGGAAACTTTGGGAACAGAGGAGGATTCAGCTGATTGACCCTGTGAGTCGCGTGGTGCTAATAAAACAGCAAACCGCTTTGATCCTGTCTTGATTTAATCCCACCCAAGTTATCACACGTCTCCAGGGCAGTCCCAAGGCCAAGCCATCCCTCCAAATTCCACCACAGTCCTGGCAGAGGCCGTGGTCTGTATGGACCGAGGTAATACCTAAATTGGAGTATTTTTGCTTTTTTTTTTTCCATGTGTGCGACGCCCGGGTGCCACCCAGCAGCAATCTCCGCCGGAAAGCAGCCGGAGAGGCGTCGGGGCGGGCAACGGCATCGCTCCAGGCTGGCACGGCTGCAAATTACGGGGTCGGCGGGAGAAGGCTGCGGAGCAGCACCATCGCTCCCACAGTCTGCTCCGGTCATGGCTTTTGTGGCTGTCAACGGGGAGATGGAAAGAAAGGTGGGGAGCAGGGGATGGGGGCTGCTGGACAGTATCTGCCCTTGAGGGGGGATTCATCCCTACGGCGTCTTAAAATGCTTTCAAAGTGCCTTCATACACAGTAGAGGTCACCCAAATACACTATTTAGCTTAAATTTATAGCTGGCTAAAGATGAATGGTGCCGTTAATCATTTAATGAGCCTTGAGTATGAAAAAGAAAAAAAAAAAATATTTCCTGGGTGGCACGCCGGTTATTTGCTGTCATCTCTATTTTTTCTTGCTAACGGCATTGGCACCCTGCGGCTAGTTATTATGGCCCTTAATGACTTTACAATCCTGTCTGGAAATGGAATTTCTTTTAGTGGAGTAGGACAATTCGCCCCCTGTTTATTCTGATTTGATAAGCAAGAGGGACAGCAGCACAGGACGCAGCTCATAATTTGAGTCCAGCCAGTTGCAGAGATTTTTGCCATGTTCTTCTAGTTTAATTTGGCCTGATAGGCAGGATTGAATAAATGGTAGAGGACAAAACTTCAAATGAGGAGTAGTGCATGCTTCTAATTCTCTACCCGTGTCTTCATTACGTTAAATTGGCTACTCAAAATAATTATCGACATTTGGAGAACTGAGTGAAATGATTAGAATCCTGAACCAGCTGAGGATATTGAACCGGCAAGCGAAGCTTCTAAGTCAAAGTGCAGAAGATGCCCAAAATGTTATCAATCTGAGAAATTTAATCAAAAACTGACCACATCCACCCACATCTCCGTTCTACCTGGCCATAAATTTACAACATTCAAGATATTTGGTTTTCGCCAGTGTCCTCAAAGCCTCCTTCACGTCCTTATTCTTCAGGCTGTAGATCAAGGGGTTCAGCATGGGAGTCACCACGGTGTAGAGCACCACAGCCCATTTATCTCCTCCTCTTGAGCTGTCTGAGCTGGGCTTTAAGTACATAAAAAGTGCTGTCCCGTAGAAGATGCTCACAGTGGTGAGGTGGGAGGCGCAGGTGGAGAAGGCTTTGTGCTTACCCTTGGCTGAACGGATGCTCAGGATGGCAGAGATGATGGCCATGTAGGAGACCAGGACAACCAGGCTGCTGGACACACCTAATAAAGATGCTGAAGTTGTTAGGATAACGTGACTGAGTGTGGGGTCGGAGGTCGAGAGTGATATCAGAGGGGAAATGTCACAGAAGAACAGGTCAATGATTCTGGAGCCGCAGAAGGATAAATTGAACATGCCAATGGTCTGTCCTATGCCATTGGTCAACCCCATGAGATATGACCCAGTCACCAGCTGGAAACAGCATTTTGGGGACATGAGAAGGGGATACACCAGGGGATGGCAAATGGCCACGTAACGGTCATACGCCATCATAGCCAGCAGGAAGCATTCGGTCATGCCAAAAAGATCGAAAACAAACACCTGGGCCACGCACCCAGCATAAGCAATGCCCTTCTTCTCTGATGCGAGGTCAACCAGCATCTTGGGGGTGATGACGGTGGAAGAACAGAGGTCTACAAAAGCCAGGTTGCCCAGGAAATAATACATGGGGGACTGGAGCTGAGGGCTGACCCTGGTTAACAGGATCATGACAAGGTTCCCCAGGATGGTGACAAAATAGATGAGAAAAAATATCAGAAAGAGGGTCACCTGAGTCACCAGGTCCTCTGTGAACCCGGTTAGGCTGAACTCAGTCACTTGGGTGCAATTGCTTTCTGCCATTAGTTGGATGTGTGTTTTCTGTGCGAGCCCCTTGATGGAGGTTTCTTCTACAACAGGCAGGTATCTCCTGGGTGGAAAGCCCTCTCCGCAGTGGGACCTGCTCGGAGACAATCACACAAGACCTGAAGGAAGAGTTTAGGCACAGATCAATTACAAACAGCTTGCCAAAAGTCGAATCGCAGAGCGGGTAAAACAAAGGGGGTGCCGCAAAAGCAAAGTTTTGCTGGAGCTGTAAAATCCCACGGCACGGCGTGGTGCGTGGTCCGCTGGCCCAGGACTTCTGGATGTTCAGCAGCGACCTTCCTGAAAAGCTGTAGGGAGGTTACCCACCCGAGTAGCTGCATCCTGTCCCATGTGTGGGTGATCAGTCTGGGACTTTGAGATCAGCCAGTTCAACCTGAAACACAGAGAAATACAGTATTTCTGCAGGGCAAAGTCGATTAGTCATCCTCTCCTTGGCATTTGCCAACCACCCGCTTCTTCCCCTTTTGCTGGGACCTCTTGCTAACTAGGAAGCTTTACACAGAGGTTTATATTGGTTTCGCCTCCCTCCTGATACACCATTTTAGCTATAAAACTTGGCTGAGGTCTTTAGCCTGTTCATAGAGCCTTCAAATGGAAATGGGCGACCCCCAAAGCTGAGCAAACTCTCCTTAAAAATATTTTGGGGAAACAAATCCTCTTTTGGACCTGCCTCATCTCAGCAACGGTAAGCTGCCTGAATGGTCCTTACAGGAAAGCTCCCGGTCCTCATCCAGGAGCCCTTTGCAGTCAACGGGGAGGGGAAGCCTCCTAAGCACCATCTCCAGACCTCCCTTCTCAGCAGTTGTGCGGTGAGGACACAGGACAGCTCAGCTCCCTGGTTCTGGCGGAAAGTCCACGAAGAACTGAAGCCCAGGACCCTGCAGGTAGGGCGTGAGATGAAGACAGGAGCCGTTTCTTTTTTGCAAGAGAAGTTTGCAGGAGATGGGTCCTCAGCACGCGCTGTCCTTGCTCCTGAGCCTGGTACTGGAGCTCCACCTTGGGCTGAAAGACAACGACACCCTTGGTTACATCTCAGCACTATCTCTGCTTCCTCCTGATGCTCTTGGAGATGGACATGAAGGTGCGTGTGCCTGAAGCTCTGCAGGGGAGCTTGAAAATAAACCACTGCCAGCACACACCCTCACTATTCCACAGAACTGGGGGATTTGGGGACTGTGAATCTCTTTGAGCCCCAGGAGAGTGGCAAAGCCCAAAGCAGGTCGTTATCTTTTCTCTGCACTGAGTTTGGAGAAGTGAACCCAGAGGAGATGGCCTCAGCCTGAGGGCACAACAGCCTGAGGGCTTTGGGCTCTCTTCAGAGCAACCGCGGAACAAAGCCCCATTTTTTTTCACATCCTCTTTTTTTTTTTTCCAGAGACAGTAGCAGCTCCACCAGCACCGTGATTGACATTATGGTGCCAAGGAGCTGACGGGGAGCTCACCGATGGGGCACAGTCCTGCAGGGGCTGAGCCTGGGCTGGTCACGGGGTCCACCAGCACCCTCAGGCACCGTGGATGACAAACTACCTTTCTACCCATCTTAAATACCTTGTTTGCAAACCGTAGCTCACGAGTTTGGCTGCAAGGACCCAACAGAAGATCGTGGCGAAAGCTGAAGGGCTAAAGTTGATGTCAATGCCATCCACCGCTCTCTTTTTCATCCACGCAGCCATCACCTCATCGTCCACCGCATTCAGGATGGTCAAGCATGACTTGCCCTCAATACGTCCGTGCTGGGGACTCACCCTCCTGTCCTTCTTCTGCCTGGAAAAGGCTTCCAGGGGGATTTGCTTCTTCATCCTGCTGGGGAGCGAGGAAGCCTGCAGTCCTTGTGCCCTCTGTCTTGGTGATGGTGTTTACCTTCTTCCACCTATCACGCTGGGAACGGACCAGCCAAAAGGGCAAACAAGAGCCTGAGAGAGAGGTGTCCAAACCTGGAAGGAAAGCGATGGGGAGGATCAGATAAGGAGCATCAAGAAGGACTGAAAGGGGCAGAAAGTGGGGAGAAGGGTCCCTCTGAAGGGACAAAGGGAAGTGCCGGGGCTGGCCGCATCTCTGGTGGCTCTGACGGAGGTTCCTGAGCCCAACAGGAGATGTGGTGAACCTCTTGCCACGGCCTGTCCACACCTGGCAAAGGCGAGTGCCCAGGGTGGCAGAAACCACCACGGGATAAGGTCAGACGATGTATTTTGCAGCGCGGGAGTCAGAGAGCCCTGACCCAAATCCCTTCGCCGAGCGATGAGCGGGGCAGCGGGATGAAACCCCCTCCCCGGAACCAACCACGAAGGGAAAGCGAATGTCACACGGGTTCCCACCAGAGCTCGTCCCGATCCAGTCTCTCCCTCTGCTCTTGGCGAGGAAAACGAGTCCAAAGCGGGGTCGGGTGGGACATCACCTCGGATGCGGAGGACGGGTGTTTTACAGCTGTGGAGCCGGAGGCTGCCCTTCCCCGACGGTGCAAACCCCCACGCTCTGGGAAGCTCTTCGGCTTCAAAACCCTTCCAGGGTACAGCCTTGCCTTTCCTCTTCTCTCCGGCAGAAAAATCAGCAGCGCGATGCCGCGGCTGAGCCCTGGCAGGTCCGGTCCTGCCTGGGGCTGAGCCCCCTCCATCCTCCTCCCCGCTGTCAGCGCCGCCTCTCGCACCTCCTCATCATCCCGCTCGATACTGGCCCCGCGGCCACGGCCCGCCTGACAGCGGGAGATGGATGGAGCCGAGCCAGCGCCGCAGGACACGTGCGGGGATGTGACGGACGCAGGGGGCTTGGGAATATGGTCCCTCCCCCAGTTTGCATCAGTCCCGGTCCCAAAACCTTGGCCGCCCTGCAGTCTAGGGGGGGGCAGAGGGTTTCCTCCCCGTTCCAATGGCCACGGGAAAGATTTAAGCACCGACCCCAACGTAGAAGTGAAGGCTGAGATGGAGTTTGGAGAAAACAGCCACCTCTGTGCAAAGCAGGGAGGGATTTCAGCCCTTGCTCAGTGCCACCATGGCTTGGGGCACCACCGGGGACAGAAAACCACCAGCATGTCCCCTGTTCCCTCCAGACCCGTCCCCAGAACTCCAGCATCCCTCATCCCGCCCGAATACACTCCCGTGGTTTGCCACGAGATGGTGGCTGTGGCCCCCTTGCACTTCGGAGGGGAGTGGGGGGCTCTGGAATAGTCGTGTGTTTCACCCCCCCGCGTCAGTCACCTCCCCGCACGCATCCCTTGCCCCCGCGGCGCCAGCTCATCCCCATCCATCTCCCGCTGTCAGGAGGGTATCGAGCGTGGCCATGGGAGCTGTGGGGTGGGACTGGGGGACCAGGGCGGACACCCGCATTTGGGCTGGGTGCAGGGGAGGGGGGCAGCACTTTGCTCCCCCTCCCCGGAGCCGCAGAGGCTTTGCCCGAGCGGCCGGCGCCCTGCGGATGCTTCAACACCTTGCCAGGGTTTTTAATAGCGGGTGTTGACGGCGGGCTGTCGGCCGCGCCGCCGCCGCCGCATGCCAAGAGGAGCTTTGCCCTAGGGAGAGGGTGGGAGCAGCCCCCATCTCCCCCCACTCAGGCGTGTGACACGAAGGGGACAAGGAGACCCCCCCCCAAGAGAGCCATCCCTCCCCAGCCCACAGTACCCCGAAATCCAGTTGGCGACCAGCGGTGGTCCCAGTGGTCCCACGGCCGCCACTCACCTCCTGTCCATCATCATCGCGTCAAGGCACGAAGGCAGGTCGGGGAAGGGGGCTGTGCTCCGGCCCCTGCGTCTCCACCCCCAAGCTGGGGCATAAAACCCCCCGGCAGGCTGCGGGGGACAGTCCGGAGCTGGTGCTGTGCTGGGAGGGGGCTTTGTTGGGGTCCCCACCGCTGCCGCGCTGGGGGACAGAGCCACGGACGCCTTCTGCCCACCCGCTGTACCCATGGCAGGTAAAACCCACCGGCGCCAACGCTCGCCCGGACCCAGCAGTGGGGTCCCACGGCGTTTTTGGGGTGCAGTGGGTCACAACAGGGGGATAAAACCCCACTACCGTGCGGGGTCAGGACCCCCTGGTCCTCCCACCCCCTCCACGGAGCGGGGATGGGGCGGTGCCAAGGGGTCTGCTCCTACATCTGGGGTGCAGGACACCCCACCACCTCCTCACCCCGCTTCCGCAGCGTTCCTGGGGGGGCCGGGCGAGGGGTCCCCCTGCGGCAGCGGCTTTGGGTGGGCAGGCGAGGGGCTGGGCAGCGGCGGCAAGAATCGGCGCGTGTGCCACGCCGCGGCGCGGCTGGAGATGGGCAGCCTTTGGGAGGAGTTCAACCGCCTGGGCACCGAGATGATCGTCACCAAGGCGGGCAGGTCGGTAGCGCAGCGGGGCAAGGGGGCTGCCGGGGTGGGGGGCACCCCATCCCCACCCCCTTTTCCCCTCAGGAGGATGTTCCCCACCTTCCAGGTGAAGCTGTCGGGGCTGGACCCGCTGGCCGACTACGTCCTGCTGATGGATTTTGTCCCGCTGGATGACAAGAGATACAGGTGGGGATGGGGATGGTAGGGTGGGGGGGCCGGATCCTGGGGGTGCTGAGCAACGCCCCCCCGCTCCGCAGGTACGCCTTCCACAGCTCCTCCTGGCTGGCGGCGGGACGGGCTGACCCCGCAGCCCCCGGCCGTGTCCACTTCCACCCCGATTCCCCGGCTAAGGGAGCCCAGTGGATGCGGCAGATCGTCTCCTTCGACAAGCTCAAGCTGACCAACAACCTCCTGGACGACAACGGCCACGTGAGGGACCCAGCCCCGGGGTGGGCGATGTAGGGGGGGGAACCCCAGCATCGTGGAGGGTGCTGCCCACCTCCCCTTTTTCCCCCCAGATCATCCTCAACTCCATGCACCGCTACCAGCCCCGCTTCCACGTGGTCTTCGTGGACCCGCGGCGGGACAGCGAGCGCTTCGCCCACCAGAACTTCAAGTCCTTCAGCTTCCCCGAGACCCAGTTCATGGCGGTGACGGCTTACCAGAACCACCGGGTGAGCCCCGGCGTTGGAGGGGGGGGGGGCGGGTGGACACTAGGGTGCCCCCCACCCGCACCCAGGGACCCCCTGACCCTGCCGTCCTCCCCAGATCACCCAGCTGAAGATCGCCAGCAACCCCTTCGCCAAGGGATTTCGGGACGGCGAGCCCGAGCCGTGGTAAGGCATCCCCCCCCCCACCTCAACACCACCCCGACGCCGCCATGAGGGGTTCCTCCCCTCCCCTCCCTGAGGCCCCCCATCTCTCTCGCAGGTGTGGGGTGCCGGCGGGGTCCCTGCTGGGCTCCTTGCCCCGCACCCGGACCGCCGCGCTGCCCCCCCGCCCTGAGAAACAGGAGAAAGGTAGGGGGGCTGGAGGAGGAGGAGGAGGGGGGGCTGACCCCCTCTTGCTGTCTCTCCCCCCGCCGGGGGCTCCCCACAGCCGTGGGGCACTGGCCACCGCCGGCACCCCACAACCAGCCCCACCGGCGGCGG
>VZSF01003110.1:0-10905 GCA_013398295.1 Chionis minor
AAAAGGAAAAGAGGGAAGGGAAAAGGAAAAAAGTAGAGGAGAAAAAAGGGGGAAAGGGGGGAAAAAGTGGGAAAGGGGAAAGAGGAAAAAAAAGGGGGAAAGAGGGGAAAAAAAGGGGGTGGGTGGGAAAAGGTAAAATAGCAAATATTTTCCAAGGACAGTTTAAATTTTGTAAACATTTGGAGGGGACCCAAATACCCCCCAGAAGGCAGATTTTGGGGTCAGGTGCAGGTGCAAGTGCATGAAAATACCGGGTTTTTTTGGTGTAAATGCAATGAAATAGCCACTTTGGGGACAGCGTAGGAGTGAAAACCCCCAGATTTTGGGGGCGAGTGCAAAAAATGGAAGTTTTGGGGCAGGTGAGGTTAAAACATTTTGTGGATGAGTGCAAGGGCAAAAAACCTCAGATTTTTTTGGGGGGAATGCGTGTGAATCAGACTGCAATAAAAAGTTGAAGTTTTGGGACCTGCGCAAGCGCAATAAACCTCAGAATTTTGGGCCAAGAGGAGCACAATTAAAAAAAAAGCAATCAACCAAACCAAAAAAAAGCAACAAAAACCCCAGAGAATTTGACCGTTTTCTCACTTTCTGCAGCCAAAGCATCATGGGTGGTCGGGGAAAAGCCGACGTGTTGCTGCGGGTTTGGAGCGTCGTGTTATGGGGTAAGTCCAAACAGGGCGGAGAAATGCATCATAACCTGTAAAATCCCCCCACCTCCCCCCAAAAAACCCCCCCACAAATGTGTGAATTGCCTCAAAATGAGCTTTTTTCCCCCAATCCAAGAGGCCACATTTCGCACCCTCCTCCCTGGGCGATGACGGAGAAGAGACAAAATTTCCCCCCTCCCCGTGGCACGTAAAGGGGCAACCAAGAGGCGGAGCCCCCACCCGAGACGTGTTTTGGGGGAATTTAGTTGAAAATAGGGCAGTTTTCCCCCTGGTTGCGAGCCGGCACCGGCCACAGTCCTTCAGCATCATCCCTGGGCGGGGTTGTCCATGTTTCCACCCCCTTGGCCTTTCAGAGGTGAAGAGAGACACCTTAAAAATGCCGATTTTCCTCTTTAAATTCCTCCATCCGGCATAAAACCCGCCCCGAAACCCCTCATCTTTTGCCCAGGGAATTAACTCCTTTTTCTTGGAATTGCGATTTCTTTAAGCCCGTCCTTTAAATCCATATTCTGTCCAAAAAAATGTCTCCAGTTCGATATTTGTCCAGATGGGCAGACCTTATTTCTCCAGCTTGATAACCCGTGAAATCAAAAGTCTGCCAAATCCATGATCCAGCAAATCCATAGTCTGTCAAATCAATAATCCGTGAAATCAATAATCCGTTAAATCAATCATCCATCAAATCAACGATCCATCAAATCAACAGTCCATTAAATCAAAAATATATCGAATCAATAATCTGTCAAATTAAATTCCATCAAATCGAGGATCCATTAAATCAATGATCCATCAAATTGATAATCCTTCAAATCAAAAGTCCGTCAAATTGATAATCCGTCAAATTGATAATCCCTCAAATCAAAAGTCCATCAAATCGACAATCCATCAAATTAAATTCCATCAAATTGAGAATCTGTCAAATCAATGATCCGTCAAATCAGTAGTCCATTAAACCAATGATCCATCAAATCGAAAGTCCATCAAATCGATGATCCGTCAAATCAATAATCCATCAAATCGATGATCCATCAAATCAATAATCCATTAGATCAATGATCCGTCAAATTGAGAATCCATCAAATCGATGATCCGTCAAATCAATAATCCATTAAATCAATGATCCATCAAATCAAAAGTCCATTAAATNTGTCAAATTAAATTCCATCAAATCGAGGATCCATTAAATCAATGATCCATCAAATTGATAATCCTTCAAATCAAAAGTCCGTCAAATTGATAATCCGTCAAATTGATAATCCCTCAAATCAAAAGTCCATCAAATCGATAATCCATCAAATTAAATTCCATCAAATTGAGAATCCGTCAAATCAATAAACCGTCAAATTGATGATCTGTCAAATCAATAATCCATTAAATCAATGATCCATCAAATCGATAATCCTTCAAATCAAAAATCCATCAAATCAATGGACCGCCAAATCAAAAGTCCATCAAATCGACAATCCATCAAATTAAATTCCATCAAATTGAGAATCTGTCAAATCAATAAATCGTCAAATCGATGATCTGTTAAATTAATAATCCATTAAATCAATGATCTGTCAAATTGATAATCCATCAAATCAATAGTCCATGAAATCAAAAATTCGTCAAATCGATAATCCGTCAAATTGATAATCCCTCAAATCAAAAGTCCATCAAATCCATAATCCATCAAATTAAATTCCATCAAATTGAGAATCTGTCAAATCAATGATCCGTCAAATCAGTAGTCCATTAAACCAATGATCCATCAAATCGAAAGTCCATCAAATCGATGATCCGTCAAATCAATAATCCATCAAATCGATGATCCATCAAATCAATAATCCATTAGATCAATGATCCGTCAAATTGAGAATCCATCAAATCGATGATCCGTCAAATCAATAATCCATTAAATCAATGATCCATCAAATCAAAAGTCCATTAAATCAATGATCCATCAAATCAAAAGTCCATCAAATCAATGATCCATCAAATCAATAATCCATTAGATCAATGATCTGTCAAATCAGAAGTCCATTTGGGGGTGAGCCCCATCTCCCCTCCCGGCTGACGAAGGCAAATCCTCTTCCTCGGCCTTTTCCAGGTGGTGTTTCCCTCCTGGCTGTCGCGGCGGCGGCTCCGCATCACCTGGGAGAAGATTTCCTGGTGGCCTTCATGCAGAACGGGCTGCAGCAGAGCCTCAACAGCGACTTCAAGCTGCTGCTGACGGGTTACTCCCCCTTCACCTCCGTAACCATCTCCATGAAAAAGCCAGGATTGCGGATGACGGTGCAGGCCACCACCGGTCAGACCATCCTGGTGAAGATCCCGCCCCAGGCCGAGATGGTGGGGAGCAAAACCTTTGAGAACGCCGTGACGGTGAGGGCCAACAACGCCATCTCCTTGGTGATGGTCAACGAGAAACCCACCTCGGTGGACTCGGCCGTGGGGTACCCGGTGCACGCTTGGGGCAAGGAGTACTACGTGGTGACGCCCAACGTGGGCACCGACCGCTACGGCCAGTTCGTGGTGGCCGCCTGGGATGAACCCACCACTGTTGACGTGCACCTCAAAGCCGCCGTGACCTACCAAGGCCGGTCTTACCCCCGGGGCACAGTGCTCTCCATCAGGCTGGAGCCTTTCCAAGCGACCCAATTCCAAAGCCCAGCTGATATGTCCGGCACAAGGATCGTGGCGGAGAAACCCGTGGCCGTCTTCACCGGCCACACTTGCTTGGCCAGGTTCGCCCACTGCGACCATTTGGCGGAGCAGCTCCAACCCGTTTCCAACTGGGGCACGGCTTTCATCGTGCCGCCATTGCCGTTTGAGACCGAGTCGGACATCGTCTACGTCTCCACCTCCCAACCCACCCGCGTGGAGGCTCAACACGGGGTCACCAGGACCACCCGGGAGCTCCGGCCCAACCGCTCGACACTCTACGGCCTCCAGGCCACCAACACCTTGTACCTCTCCGCCGACGCTGGCATCCAGGTCATTTTTTTCGCCGACGGGGGTCACAAAGGCGCCGTCTCCTACGACCCCTTTTTTATGACCATCCCAGACGTCTCCAGCTACTGCCACTCCTACCATGTCTTCGCCCTGGACGGTTACGAGAATTACGCCCTCCTGATAGCCAAAACCTCGGAGACGTCAGGAATGACGCTCAACAAAGCGCCCTTGAGGGAGGTGGAGTGGAAGCCCGTCCCTGGGACGGATTATTCCTGGGCCGGGCAGAGTTTGGGCACTCAATTCGCCGTCCATAGGGTGGAACACAAGACGTCCCCCTTCGGCTTGCTCAGCGTGGGGATCCGGGAGCAAAAAGCCTACGGTTCACCAGCCGTTTGCGACAGCGGTGAGCGCCCCACGGCCACCTCCCCCTTCCCTTCCCGCCCCTCCAAATTTTACTTCCCTCCTCTCAAAAGCACGGGGGTGACGCCAGGTTTTTAGGAGGCGGAACGTGGCCCCGCGAGCCGGGTGTCCCCACCGTCCCCTTTCCAGCCCCGTAGCGGGTGAACGTGGAGCTCGCGGGGAGAAAAATAGGGAAAATGAGCCGAAACTCGGCTTTTCTCTTGCAGCGCACGGACAGGCAGGTCTAAAAAAGGGGTGATTCACCCCAAAAGGGCTTTGGCCATTTTTTTAGGAGAGGATTTTTCTTCTAGAAATAACGTCATCTATAAATAACCCAGAAATAAATCATTTACAATTAAACAATCAATGAAAGGAGCCTCGAGCGATGAACCCAGATGGTCAAGTCTAACCTTGAGGTGACTAAACTCAGGCGAGAGGAATTTTTATCTGTAAATAACCCCCAAAAGAAGTAATTTCTAATTAAACAGTCACTGGAGGGAGCCTCAAGTGACCATCCAAGGTGGTCAAGTCTAAGCTTGAGGTGGCTCAACCAACCGGGGATGAATTTTTAGCTATAAATAACGGAGAACTAAATCATCTCTAATTAAACAATCAGTGAAAGGAGCCTCAAGTGACCAACGCAGACGTTGAAGTCTAAGCTTAGAGGTGGTTAAACCCACCTGGGATAGATCTGGAGGTTCTGGTTGACCGTCTCCGGTGACGGTGATGCTCTGGTTGACCATCTACGGTGATGGTGATGCTCTGGTTGACCGTCTACGGTGATGGTGTTGCTCATGCCGGCCCCGGCCAAATGATGCCCCCCCATAAATAACGGGGTGCCGTTTCTTCCAGATCCCTGCCGGCTGGTGAAATGCCGCCCCAAGGAGACGTGCAAGCTGGAGAAGGGGGAGGCCGTGTGCCTGCATGACTACATGGGAACCTGCATGGGCTCGCAGTCGCCGCAATACCACACCTTCGACGGGATGACCGTGGACATCCGGGGTGGCTGCGCCTACACCCTCGCCAAGTCTTGCGGCGACGACCCCACCCTGGTGCCTTTCGTGGTGGAGGAGAAGAAGAGCGAAGGCAATTTGAAGGAGTGGTTGACCAGCGTCTACGTGTACGGCTACAACGTCACCATCCACACAGGAGAGGGAGGGAAAATCCAGGTGGGTTGTTTTTTTCCAGGCCGCCGCAGCCTTATTCGGGGTGGAAGAGGACAAAACGTTGGGGCGGGCGAGGCTGAAATAAAAAATAAAAAAATTAAAAAATTAAAAAAAACCAGGAGAACCACCAAAATCACGGCGTGCTGGGAAATTTTGCGTTACACAACGCGACACGGCAAAGGTGAGGGGGTTCGGTACCTGACTCGAGGTGTCCTCAGTGACGTCCCTGATTAACCTGCGCTCGTTTTTCGGCTGGTGTCAAGAAAAAGGTGATTTTTAAGGAGGCTGCTCTACCCTGGGGTTGGGTGGGACCCCCCCCCACAAACCGTGGAAGTCTACCATAAAAAAAAAAGGAGTCCAGGCGAGACGTGAGGCTATTTTGCACGGTTAGATGTGGCTCCTCCCAGCCGTAGAGTCCAGTGGTCTCCACCCAAAGGAGATTTTCAGCGCAGAAGCTGAAGGAGACGCTTCTCCCAGGAGACATTTGGGGTTGATCGTTTCCTGCTCCAGCCTGTCGCGTATCTCGAGGACATGGGGCAAAAATTGCTGCTTCACGCTGATAATTGCTTCTTCCCGCGAGGAATTTCTCCTCCTGATCGTATCTCTACACTCTTTCAGGGTGGGGAACTCTTAGCAAAGCAACCACGTGCTGAGATTTAATCCTTCCTCTTCTCCTTTCCCCCCCAACAAGGTCAACAACAAACCCACCAACCTACCAGCCACCCTGGAAGCGGGGAAGATCCAGATCTCCCAAAACGAGGGTCGGACCATCCTGCAAACCGATTTTGGGCTGCAGGTCACCTACGATGAAGACTGGGTCATAATGGTGGCGGTGCCCAGCAGCTATTTTGGGGCCACCTGTGGACTCTGTGGCAACTTCAATGAAGACACCGAGGACGAGATGAGGCTTCCCGATGGCACCCGGGTCACCAGCGTGGAGGACTGGGCCGAGAGCTGGCGAGATCCCTCCTGCCAGGAGGAGTGTGGAGACCAGGAGACGCTGCAGGACACGGCGGGATGTGGTGAGCTCAGATTGGGGGGGGTGTGGGGGTATCCGCAAGGATTTTGGGGGAGAAAGAAGAGAATCCACATGGCCGCGGGTGCCTGAGAGTTGTTGCCCACCCCACCGAGTTGATGCTTGTAGGTGTCAACCAACACCTCCAGCGCTGGGGAAGGAGGTTGTACCTGACTCGAGGTTGCTCTTTTCATGCCTTGTCTGACTTCAGCTGTCCACAACACCCAGAATTACACCGGGGTTTCCTTGAGGCCCATCCCCTCAGGGGGGTCTCAAGGGTTTTGAACCACTTGTAGGCATCAACTGAGCCAACGTAGGAGCCCGATGTCCCTCTAGGGAAAGTGCTTCATCATCCCTCGCGTTGCCCTTCTGGGTTTTTTGCATTTTGGGGGTTTTTTTTGAGATCTTCTTCTCAACTATCACCCCCACAGCTCAGCAATGCCCCCAAAACAGCCACTTCGAAGCCTGTGGGACGGCGTGTCCCGCCACCTGCGCCCACCCCCAAGCCCCCACCTCCTGCAGCCAGCCATGCGCCCCCAGCTGCCGCTGCAACGCCGGCTTCGTCCTCCACGGCGACGCTTGCATCCCGCTGGAGGCCTGCGGCTGTTCCCACGACGGTCGCTCCTACAAGGCAGGGGAGGAATTTTGGGAGGACGGGAAGTGCCAGAGCCGGTGCCGATGCGAGGCTGGGGGCGAGGTGACCTGCAAGAAGGCGGGGTGCAAAGCCCACGAGAAGTGCGTCGCGGCGGGGGGCGTCGCCAGCTGCCAGGCGAACAAGTATTTCACCTGCATCGGGACCGGCGACCCACACTACACCACCTTCGACGGCCTGCGGTACGACTTCCAAGGGACCTGCGTCTACCAATTCGCTGCCCTCTGCACCCAGGACCCCAAACTGGTCCCCTTCACCGTCAAGGTGGAGAACAACAACCGGGGCAGCAAAGCCGTGTCCTTCACCAAAACCGTCACCCTGGAGGTCTACGGCAACGTCATCAGCATGAGCCAGGAGCATCCCCGCAAGGTCAAGGTAGGTGGTCGCCAAGGACCTCATGGAAGCGGCACTTAGTTTAATTAGTTGATTAGCTTACTTGCGAAGTTTATTAGTTTATTTGCTTCGTTTCCCCCCAAAACCCCCTTTTTTTCCCCTCCTTACACACCTCCACGGAAGAATCAATTTCGGCCATCTCCAGCGGGAGCCCTGAGCAGCTAGTTTGGATTTAAACCTTATTTTTAAACATTTCCAGAAGTTTATGTTTAAAAAAAGCAAGAAAGAACCAAAAAAAAAAAGCCCTACAACTTGTTTATGGTGCGCTGGAAACAGCCGATTTTCGCTCTGGCCAACAAAGCGAGCGAAAAATAGCCCTGAATAACAGCAAAAATACTTCCACGATCAAAACCGTCCACTTCACTTGACGTCTTCGGCTTCCTTTTTTTCCTCCCTTGCGGCTTTCTGAGTTTATATTCCCTTTCTGCCCGGACAGCTGCGAACTGACTCAATTAATTTGGGAAAGGTTCAATTCCCACCTCGCTTTAGCCAAAGAGTTGCACAAAAGGCTTTGCCACAAGATTTTCCTTTATTTTTCTCTCGAAACAATAATATTTTCCACTTAATCTAGAGCTCAGTGCCTGGAAATCGCAAGGTTTTTTGCGGAAACACCCAAATCCTGAGTAATTTGCGTTTCCCTGGAAATTCTTCCCCCGCGAAACTTTTTGCGCAACACCCAAATCTCGAGCGATTTGGGTTTGACCCTAAAATCCCCTCCAAATCCAAAGCATTTTTGCAAAATCCCCCCAATCTCAACCAATTTGAGTTTGCCCTAAAATCCTCCCTGTGCAAAACGGTTACCAAAACCACCCAAATCCTGAGTAATTTGCATTTGCCCGGAAATCCTTCCTGGCTTTTGCAAAAAACACCCAAATCTCCAGCAATTTCCCTTTTTTCTCCCCGAAAATTCTCCTCGTTCAAGTTGTTTTCCAAAACCACCCAAATCTTGAGTAATTTGCGTTTGCCCAGAAATCCTTCCCAGCTTTTGCAAAAAACACCCAAATCTCCAGCAATTTGCCTTTTTTTTCCCCCGAAAATTCTCCTTGTTCAAGTTGTTTTCCAAAACCACCCAAATCTTGAGTAATTTGCATTTGCCTGGAAATCCTTCCCGGATTTGCAAAAAGCACCCAAATCTCCAGCAATTTGCCTTTTTTTTCCCCCGAAAATTCTCCTTGTTCAAGTTGTTTTCCAAAACCACCCCAAACTCAATGGATTTGAGTTTGCCCTAAAATCCTCCCTGTGCAAAGGGGTTTCCAAAACCACCCAAATCTTGAGGAATTTGCATTTGCATTATCGGAAATCCTTCCTGGCTTTTGCAAAAACACCCAAATCTCCAGCAATTTGCCTTTTTTCTCCCCGAAAATTCTCCTCGTTCAAGTTGTTTTCCAAAGCCACCCCAAATTCAACCGATTTGCGTTTGCCCGGAAATCCTCCCTGCACAAACAGTGGTGTAAAAATGCCCAAATCTCAAGCGATTTGCCTTTTTTTCTGGAAATTGCCCCAAACTTCGCTGACTCGTGTTTGCTGGAAAATCTTCCCTGCACCAAAACTTTTGCCAAACCACCCAAATCTCAAGTGATTGAATTGGTTTTGCAGAAACGCCCAAATTCTGAGTAATTTGCATTTGCCGGGAAATCCTCCCCCGCGGCAAAACGCCCGGATCTTGGAACGGTTTTTTTGCCACCCGGCGCCGCCGCCCACCCTCCGCCTCCCCTTCCCCAGGTCAACGGCGCCTTCGTGGAGCTCCCGTTCACCCAGCAAGGCCAGTTCGAGCTCTACCACAGCGGCGTCCACGGCTTCGCCCGCACCGCCTTCGGCTTGCGGGTCAGCTTCGACTGGTACAGCTACGCCCGCGTCATCCTCCCTGAAGCCTACGCCGGCGCCGTCTGCGGCCTCTGCGGCAACGCCAACCGCGACGCCGGCGACGACTTCACCACCCGGGACGGCAAGCGGGCGGCGGATGAGATCCAACTGGCCGATAGCTGGAAGGTGGGGGAGGTCCCCGGCTGCTCGGCCGGTTGCGTGGGGGATTGCCCGGCGTGCAACGAGGAGCAGAAACAACCCTACCGCGGCGACGCCTATTGCGGGGTGATCGCCAGAGCCGGGGGACCTTTCCGGGATTGTCACCGCGCCATCGACCCCGCCCCCTTCCTCGAGGACTGCGCCTTCGACGCCTGCCACTACAAAGGCCACCGGGCCACCTTGTGCAAAGCCATCGCCGCCTACGTGACGGAGTGCCAGAGCCACGGCATCGGCGTGGAGCCGTGGCGGACGCCGACCTTCTGCGGTGAGTGGGGCCCAAAGGGAATTTCCCAAGGTTTGGAGCCCAATCGCCCACTCTTGGCTTTGCTTAGAGCCAATGAAAACCCCCAAAACCAGGTTTATTTGCCCCGTTTTCAACGCCTCCTCGCAACGCAATCGGTTTATCCTCTCCCTCTCTGGCTCCGAGGCCAAACGATGAGTTTAGCTGCAAATGTGGCTGTGGGGAAATTCCCTCCGGCTCCTTTCCAAAAGCAAAATTCCTTCCTTCCCTCAACGGCGCAAAATAAATCCAGATTCTTCCTTGACCCATGGAAGGGGAATGGGAAAATCAGTCCCCGGAGCGATATCGATGCTCAGCCACTCCGGATTTACTTGGATTTGCACCCGAGGCTTTGGCTGGATGAAAGGATCGGATTTATCCGCCCCGTTTCCAACCGTTCCTTCCAGAAAAAAACAATTTGATTCTCTCCCTCTACAGCCCCAAGGCCGAACGATGCGTTTAGATGGAAATAGGGAGGCGGGAGAATTCTCTCCCGCTCATTTCCAAAGCAAAATTCCCTCCTCCTTCCTGCGGCAGCGCACGACGAATGCGCAGTGCCCTCCCCGTGCCTCCTTCACCCCACGGAAGGGGGAAGGCGAAATAAAGCCACGTCGCTCCCCACGTCTTCCATTCACGCGGGGAAGGGGAACGCGAAATAAATCCTCACGGCCCCCCGGAGCCATCCCGATGCGCCCCACGCGTTTGCCCCCCAACTTTCGGCGCAGCCACGGAAATGCTCGCCCCGACGCCTCCAGCTGCCGGCGCGCGTGGGGCTTCATCCTCTCTCCTCTGCTTCTCGCAGGTCCCTCCTGCCCCCGCCATTCCCACTACGAGCTCTGCGGCAGCAGCTGCCCGGCCACGTGCCGGGGCCCAGCCCTCCCCGAGGGCTGCGCGTCGGTGCTGTGCGTCGAAGGCTGCTTCTGCGACCCGGGTTTCGTCCTGAGCGGCGACGAGTGCGTGCCGGCGGGCGAGTGCGGCTGCGAGCACCGGGGCCGCTACTACAAGAAGGGGGAGGATTTCTACGCCTCCTGCCGGGAGAGGTGCCGGTGCAAAGCCAAGGGGGTGGTGGAGTGCGAGGAGGTCTTCTGCGGCGCCCACGAGGAGTGTCGGGTAGAGGACGGGGTGCTGGGGTGCCACCCCGCCGGCTACGGGCGGCTGGTGGTGTCGGGGGACCCACACTACATGACGTTCGACGGACGAGCCTTCGACCTCCGGGGTTCCTGCACCTACGTCCTGGCGCGGCTCTGCAAGCCGGAGCCGCGGTTGGCCAACTTCTCCGTGCTGCTGGAGCACGACGTGGGCGGCCGGGGCAACGTGGCCCTCATGAAGAAGGTGGTCATCTCCATCCACGGCTCCACCATCAGCATGGAGAG